>CM065920.1:2845690-3140690 GCA_033439105.1 Magallana nippona | reverse complement strand
GCATAAATCATCCTTATGGAAAGGAAAATATAAATTGCAAAAAATAAGCTAATTATGATTCAAATTTGAGCTAATTACGAAAATATTAATAAAGCGGATTCGTTATTCCATATTTCGTAGACTTGCAATTTCGTACGATAGGCTGATCTTATGACAGGCATTGCCAGTCTACATCTCGAAAGCGAGGTTCTTTGTTTGTAGCAGCCATGTTTGTTGTGCAACAGTTCACGTGCGAATATAATCTATGAAACAAGGAAGATATATTGGTGCCGATTATTGTGAAGTAAATTGAGGTTAAATATTTCAACGCGTTGTCATTTTTACTTGTGACGGTGGTTTTAGCTTATTTTGATTTTCGTTTCATTTTGCTTTTTAACTTGGGGAACGATTGCCTGTATAACTGTATTCAGTATTCCGGTATTTGGAACATAGACTTCGGTTAATAGGCAGTTGATTGTTTACCTGCGAAAATGATTAAATCTGATACATTAACAACGTACTAAAGTGCATTTTCCCTCTGTTTATATTGTTTATTAATTTCGAATTGAGTGTCAACAAGGACCAAACAAGGGGGCGACTTTGGTTGAAATAATCGATTTTTGATCGGTAACTTCGCCTAAATTTCCTCCGAAAGAGAATTTAAAGTAGCCTTGTATTCCGAGTTCATTATCGTGTAAATTAAATCCAAAGACAATAAAACGATGTTTATGAATTTGAAAAGACGTTTTCACAGCCGCAGTTAAACCCTGTTGAGATTAATCACTCACGACTGTCTTATCTCTAGAGGTTATAAATATTATAAATACGGGTGATGCAACACATACCGTGCATTGAAAATTACAATTGATATTTATTTACATTTCGTTTTGATACTACAGTTAGTAGGTAACTTGTAATTAGTTAATAACTTTTTCCAAATTAATGCAAAACCGTTTGTTTACAGTTGTCTTCAAAATTAATAAGATCCTCTACCTAACTGTTGTAATTGGGTCATAGGGTAGGACTAATTCCTACAAAATACACAAGTGCATAAACTAATTTTGTGTCACTTGGCTAACTCAATTACAAAATATTTTATCTATATAATGTATGAATACGTTAAAATACTGAAATTAAACAAATTGGATAAATTTTTTAAAGTTGCCTATAATTCTACGACTGACGCTTAAATGTTTGATGATCATTAGAATTGTCTTATTAAACATTAGATACTTGTGTACAGAAAAATCAAAAGGATGATGTGCTATAACTACTTTATGGGGTCCCTTCTCATTTGATGAATTATATGAAATCTGCAACAATTTTGGTAGTTTCCAAAAGAGTAAATAAAAACGCCTTTTAAACAGTTCTGACACATCATTATGAGGATATCTGCTTTATCATTATTTTTTAGAAAATATTGCAGCAGAAAATCATCTTGGTTTGTAGCCGTTTGTTGTTTTTGAGGAAAGATGAAATAATTGATGGGCCTTGGTACAAAACTGATACCATACATTAAATTATATAGCTTTTTAACACATCACATTACAATTAACATTTTCCAGTCGATTGTTTTCATCGATCAAGTGAGTAAGGTCATAAAACGTCACACAAGTTTACACTAAGTAAACAATTATTTTAGGGAAGACAAATTAAGTTTTTGACTGTAGCCTTAGCAACTTTTGCCATAGAGTTCAAAACTGCGAACTGGCTTCGAGACTATCTGGCGATTCTCTGTTCGTCAATCTTTGTTAACTTTCATATACGAGATACGAGCTGTGAAAATGAAATGCATCTCATCGACATGGTATATTAACAGAGCTTGGCATCTTAAATAAACACACAAAAATATTCACTTAGATGTGGAAAATGGAAATTACACTAATTTAAGTTCGATTTTTTTTTTCATAAATACCAATACACCAAACAAGAAATATTGCAGGTAAATGGTAACTACCTTTTCCAGTATTTTCATCATATAAAATAGATACATTGTATGTATTGCATGATCTCTAAGACAAAATATTAATGAAATAAAATGTTTAATTGTGTAGATTCAACATGTGCAAATTATGATTACACACGATAAGTTAGGCCCACAATAGGTGCTGATTTTTAAACTGATATACGTCTTAGAAAATGTATGAATTTTTTTTATCTTTAAAGAGTTTATACTGTTCACATATGTGCAAAACACTGCAGGAAATAATATACCGGTGTTATATATAATTTATATATCGCAATATATTTTCACCCCTACCCCTTTATAAAATATTTAGTTTTACATCAGAAAATTATGGTACTTAACTTTGATAAATATTAAATTTTACTGTTCTTAATTATTTAAAGTGTTTTAAGTCAGCATAGTTTGCCATTTTGCTCAGGTGAGCGATGTGGCCAATGGGCCTCTTGTTTACAAAAAGTCTGGTTTCAAAAAACGTTTATTTCTTTTTGCAGTAGCCTAATGATCTAATAGGATATGCTTCGGGGTGTCATGTTGACGTGTAATCATGTTTCAGAATTTTTGTTTTTATCACGGGGGTCTGTGGGCATCAAAAAATGACGTTTTTTGCAAAAAAATATGGTTCCCAGAACTCCTCTTACAATTTATGCAGTAGCTATGTCATCTCTTGAGATATGATAGGGACTGTCCTATAGATGTGCAATAAGGTTTTAAAAATTTATATTTCATCCAGGGAGTCAAAAAGTAGCTGAAAATTGACGTTTATCACTCCTAAAAAAAACCTACTTCCAAGAACTCCTCTCATGATTTAATAAATAGCCACATCATATCTTGGGGTATGATACGGGCTGTCATATAGTCATGCAATAAGGTTTTGAAAATTTAAATTTCATCCAGGGAGTCAAATAGTAGCTGAAAATTGACGTTTATCACTCCTGAAAAAACCTACTTCCCAGAACTCCTCTCATGATTTGATGAATAGCACATAATTTATAGGGATATAATAGGGGCTGAGCTATAGATATGCAAAAAGGTTTTAGAAGGTCTCAGAATCAAATTTATATTTAATATAAATTTGATTCTGAGGGTCAATGCTATCTGCAAAATGATGTTCCATCCTATAAAAAAAACTTTATTCCTGGACCTCCTCTTATACCTTGCGATTGAAATAACGTATCATAAGATGCATAAGGAGGAAGAATATATAAAATTATGTTTGAGGGTTGGGAATCACAAGCATTTTTTTTCAAGTTATTTGATCATTTCTGATTTTGGGAGGGTGGGGTGGGGTTAAGGTGATCCCCCGGAGGCCATGACCTACTAATACCACAAAAAGATTTGCCTTGACATGGTCATGGTTGAAGAAACAAAAATATATATGGTTTAGGAGTGGAGATTTGATGATTTTGAGGATATTTTAAAAATATTTAACTATTCATGTTTTCAGGGGGTGGGGAGATTCAGAGGCTCTTCTCACATTTTTACAGTAGCAAAATCATTTCTTGATTGGTATTTTTCTGTATGATGTCAGATGTACATAAAGAGATTTTGGAAATTGCTTTTTAATCTTAACGATAAACAAAATGTTATATGTAATTGTAGAAATTGTAAAGTCAGTCAACAAAAACCTAGAGCTTGCTGTAAAAAACAAAGCAGGGTCAACATTGAGCTAGGGCTAGGAATTACACTACATATGAATAAGATAGATTAATACTTGATTAGTTCCAACTCTGGAAAGTCACTGGACATCTCAAAGGGGGCATAACCTATATACATGTACCAATTGATGTGCAATGACACGAGGAGGAAGAATAAATATGGTCTAGGGTAGGGATCTCATCAGTAATTAAAATGTATTATAATTTCCTATTTCAGAGGAAGGGGGGGTGGTTGTTTAAAAACAACTCCAGGGGTGGGGGAATAACCCAAGGGGCAGGGGCCAATTTGTCTTAAATGTATCCAATGTATCTTGACATGATCAGCAGAATTGGACAGAAAGATCACTATAGGGCATCTACAGAGTGGGGCCCTAAATAGTTACAAAATCAATCTATTGATAATATGTTATACATGTATTTATAAATGTCTTTATTTTCAAAATGATTAACAAATTAATCAGTCAAAATGAGTTATAAATAACCGATTGGCAATTCTGCAATTGATTGCATGATCCCTAGTATAATATCACATGTATTTTTTTATATATAATTATACATGTATGTTAACAATCAGGATTTAAATGCACAAATTTTCATGAGTCATAAATCTTGAAATACCACATATCTCTTGACAAAAAAGAATAAGCAATTTAAAATAAAAGAAAATTAGTCATTAACTCTTTTTCTATTACTGATGTATGATGATGGGGTAGGGGGTATAAGGGAAAAAAAAAGCTGCAGCATGCCTTCATTCTCACTAGAAATGTATATCTAATCCACACATCCTGGGGATGGGGAACGGTTAAGGCGGGCCCTTCCTCCCAATTATAACTCATATAAACATGATATTTAACACCCAAATTTAATACAAAATAGGGTCAATATGGAGTCAACTCAATAGTGTAAGTCTGACAAATGAAAAATTTTTTTAAAAAATCTGCAATTAAAATGACAGAAACTGTAGATAAGCTTATTCAAATAAAGATGATGATACAGTATGCTGGCAAAGGGAGATCACATTTTAGAAAGTGAAAGTAAAACTTAACTGTTTTATATACCGGTGTCTCATAATATTGCGCTACAACATGTATTATACTTACCTATATTGGTAAACATCATAATGATAATCCAATTAGCACAATATGAATTCCTTTAGCTGATCACCACAAAAGAAACGTTTATTCGTGTTAATTAATCCTATTCTGCATATCGAAAACACACATGCATGTACACCATGTGATACTCATCAAACCAAAGAGCTGGGTAAAACTTGTACCCGCTAATGCAACCTGTAGACCTGTGTTGTGTACGTAACTTCAGACAGAGATCATTTAATTGTAACATATTGCATGTATTTTCATAACTTTATTCTTTAAAACCCCTTGCACAATTGTATTAGGTAATTAACCATGTAAAGCACACTTTTCAGCTTTAATGTGGTATGGGACACCCACGTATTGTGATGTACTCCTTATTGAACGAAACATTAAATAAAGTGTATAAAATATAATATTTTCCCCCAAAATAATGTTACCTAACAGTTAGGCTTAAAAAAAAATTGTGTGTTTAGGGTAACACTGATGAAAAAATTAGGTTAGGTAGGTAGGGATTTTTTTTTTATTTTATCATATTTTTTCTGCAGGAGGGCACAAATACAAATATAAAATCGTAAGAATGTTTGTGTCATATTTAAAAACGGGTTTTTAATGGAAATAATATGAAGATCACAAACAGATGCAAACAGTTCAACCCCAAATTGTACATAAAGGCAATATGTGTATTATTGGACGTGAACTCATCATTTATGAAAATTATAATTTTTAAAAAATACCGGAAATTGCATGTGGCCTTCTTTTGGACTAAAACTGGTACAAGAGAGTGTTATTTAGAGGCTAACACTTGGTGCAGGTATTACTGTCTAATGACAGCATCTAGATGAAGGTTTCTTTTGATACAGAAAGTTTATAATAAGAACCATCACATGTATAAGCCTTAACACATTTAACCTGTCTAAAGCTTAATGTCTATTGTGCGTTCAATATCATCAGTAATTAATTTGAATTTTTCCAGCATTGTTGGTATTGAGCATTGGATCCCGTTATCTGTCTAACCGTGTGTTTGTCATGCTGGGAGGACTGACGTCCTTTGCTGCCTACATGATCAATGCCTTCCTGCCTGACATATCCTATCTGATCCTGTCACAGGGTTTCCTATTTGGTAAGTCTGCTTTCTGTTGCTATCTAGAGGTGCATGTTCATATATAAGAATTAATGTATTTTAAAAATTAGAGATTTTAGGGATATTATTAACTAGATATAAAAAAGGGATGTCAGCGGTATTGTAATTGATGGAATAGAATACATGTGTTAGCTTTCTCAGTATGCTGATGACACGGCTCTTATTTTCAATGTTTCACCCAAGTCAAAGGATGGTATTTTAAGAATTTTAGATTAGCTCGCTGACTCATCTGAACTAAAAATGAAGGTAACCGATCCATAATAGCCCAAAATTCAAAACATCTGGATGCCTAACAGATAAATATGAGCTTAATACCTAGTATAATTTGACAATTTTCATGTTTGAGTATCAGTATGTCAGTGCGGAATATGTCCTAATAAATTTCATTTTCCTGTTCTTGAAGAGTTGCCCCTCCCTCTCCCTTTGCTTTTAATCTATAAAAATCATTTCTAAAAAATTATATCTGGTATAAAATTTGTTTTCATCAGTTTTTGTCCTTGTCCCTATAGACCTTAAATTAATGCAATCTTTATTAATTAATTACTGCATAGGTACACATTTTTGAAAATTTCCTTTGGTAAATCCTTTCCTTTTCTGAAATGCCTCGAGTTAATGTGAGAGTATTTAATACATGATGGATAGTAAAGGTTAGAAAATTTGGTCCTAATATGGATCGGATACCTTACATGTAACTACACAAAAACGAAAATGGTTGTATTTCATCATACAAGATGGAAATTAAACTGGATTAACTCAACCTTTGATTTATTGGGAATTGAATTTTCAGTAACTCTAGATGAGATGTCTAGCTTTCACTATGAGCCTAAATTGTGAGAAATTAAAAGGATTATTAACCAATGGAAATTAAAGAAATTTGCGCCAATTGGTAGAATTCCAGTGATGAAAACTTTGATTTTGCCAAAATTAAATCATGTAGTACTCACTTTACCTAATCCCGACTCGTTTTTTTTTTAACTTTAAAAAAGGAAATTTACTAATTTTTATGGGAAAGTAAAATTCACAAAGTGAAGCAAAATGAAGAGAGTGGTTTAATGATATTGCAAAAATTTAGCTCAACTTTAAAGCCTAGTTGGATTAGAAGAATTATATTTTCAGACAAAAAATGGATAAATCTTTTAGAGGCAGAATTACAAACATAAATTAAAAACCTGGGGTTAAAAGTTTGGACTTTACTTCTAATATATGTAAGAATATTAAAAATATTTTTTTTTTAAAGTTTTAAACAGATGGATTTTAGTTGTACATGCAACTAGACAAGAAAATATGAAATTCAATGTGACATATGAACACTTTTGGTTCAATCAAAAAATAAAAGTCAAAGCCAGCCTTTTTTTTTTAAAACACTATTTCAGTGCTGGTTTTATACATATACAAGACCTTTTTGATAATGAGGGTGTCTTTCGGAGTTTAGACACAATAGAAAATCGGAATTTAGAACAAATTTCATGAAATATGCAAGTTTAAAGAGAGCTGTATTTGAAAGATTAAATAAAGACAATTAATGAAATCGAAAATTTTAAATAAAATAAATCTACCCTGGTTATATATATATATATATATATATATATATATATATATATATATATATATATGTATATTTTCTTTACTAATAAAAAAAAAGGTTTCAAAGACATGTATAATGAACTTATTAAGGAGAAAATATAGCCAACTTCATCTTAATGTATATAGCGAGATAAAGGCTTTATATTTTAACGACATAAACTGAATCAAAATATTTGAACTACCTTATAAACTTATGTAACAACGAAAGAGTTAAAACTTCAATAGGTACAGTTTCAAATTTAACATAGAATAATAGCAACAAGTGATTACCTTCACAGGATAAAAGTAAAATAAATACTCCACCCCTACTTTTTTAAAAGAATTTCTATCTTTCATCTCTTGTATTCTCATATTTTAAGAGACAACTTGTTTCATCGTAAGTTGTAATCTTTTTTTTTTGTATTGTTTTTGTCAATTAAATGTATATTAAAAAAAACAAATAATTAATTATAGTACAAATGACAATTATTGACTATCTGCAAAACATATACATGTACTACTCTAAATATTTCTTTCATCATTAGTCTAGCATTCAATACAAGTCTTTCACAATGTTTTATTATTTATTGCTTGCATATGTTAAAAGAATACTCTATATCTTTTAAAAAGGTTTCTCATTCAATCAAAGCTATGTAACTATACCCCACGCAACAAAGTTGCAGGGGGTATAATGTTTGTGGTCTTTCAGTCAGTCCGCAGCCAGTCCATCAGTCCGTTAGTCTTGTTTTTTTGTAAGCACAACTCCTCTTAAATCACTGCACAGAAATCAGTTAAACTTTGTAGCTGTTTGAACTTAGAATTTTTGCCATATATTGAATATAGTAGTGGACAGTTTGAAAGCGCAGCTCCTCTTAAACCACTGCACGGAATTCAGAGAAACTTTGTAGGCAATGAGGATGCGATGTGAACTTCGATATTTTTAATTGTTAAAGGAATAGTTTAAGTTATGCGAGTTATGCCCTTTATCAAATTGTTTTGTGTATTTAATGCATACCTTTCCATTTATTATGTGTAACATTGTCAAGTAAAAATGGGAACATTGGATATGCTTGCTCACTTTTTTTTCATTTTTGATTTTAGTAAAACAGCAATTTGTTACGAACAACACTATTGTTAAAAAACTGAAACATTTAATTTAGAAAACAAACGTCTTTGCTGTATATGAAGTGGGGATCTGCATGTCAGTAGCCTGGTGCCTCTTCCACTGCACTTCAAAGTTAGACAAGCAATTATGTTGGTATAAGCCATTTTCAGTTCGATTAATATTCTGTCGCATTCTCATAAAAAATACTCCCCTCAGATGTGGTTAAAGAGTTAAGTGGTTGGTAATTTTTTTCAATGTTTAAGCATTGCATGAAAGGGGCTAGACACGATTTGAGATGAAAATTGTATTTTTTTATTTTTATGTATAAAATGGTTTACTTGACTATATTTTGAATGATTCAACAAAATTTAAATGGTAGAAGTCATGTTCAAGCGAGACACAGAAGAGAGGAGTTGTTATGAAAACAAAGCTAGAGTCTTATATTTGTTTACAAAAAATGTAAAATAAAGAAATTATCATTTTTTTGACAAAATAACTAGTGGTAAACAAGACTGATACAATGTGTTCATAGATAATTTTATCAACAACAAAAAGCAACATTTAATTGAAACTTATACCAATACAACACATATGTTAAAAATAAGAAGCTTCGAGCTTTGTTTACAAAACAAGGAATTCCAACCTCTGTAACTCACTAATGTAACTCGATATTTGACTTTCAAATTTTGACAAAGCATTAAAAACATCCATGTTGACCATTCTAGACCTTTAAAATGAAAAATAAATGCTTGAAGTGATTTAGATTTTCCATTTCTTTTTTTTTTTCATTTTTAGGATTAACCCATGCTTTTGCTCAGGGTCCATCATTGGTTATTCTGGGAAATTACTTCAAAAAATACAGAGGCCTTGCTACCACTTTAGCAAATTTTGGCGCAAGCTCTGGAATTTTTATTTTCCCTATGGTTCTGCGGGAGTTGATTGATAGGTATGGATTACAAGGTGCCCTGGTCATACATAGTGGGCTGTTGCTGAATTTCCTAGTGGCTGGAAGTCTTTTAAGACCCCTCTCTTTCTTTGACAAACCACCTATTAAACTTGTTGCCAAATATAAGCAAGAGGAAGAAAGTGAAAAATTATTACAAGATCAGACACCAGTGACCATAAAAAGTATTTTTTCCGAAAACCAAACATCTGATCAACCAGTTTCTAATACTATTGACAACAGTGACATAGTCCAAGGAACAAACCAGAATTGCCAAATATCTTTGAAAGATTCCCTAAAGATGCACTCCATTAATAATTCTCTTGAGCCTTACACTAGGAACAGAACCTTTTCGGATAGTCAAAACGAACGACCTAAAAATAGGAGAATAACTAGTTATAATCTCAAACCAGAAATATCTCATTCCACAAGGTCTTTAAACAAATTGCTAGATCGTGTGGGAATAAGTGGGGATCTGGCTGTTGCCTCTAGCATAGGGGATATTTCAGGCTCGGTGTACAGTGTGGGTAGTTCAAAGTATGAAGTACGTGTTAAACCAGAGGATCAAAACTCAAACTCTGTGGAAGAAACTCAGGAGACGAAAAACAGAGTGTTGACGTTTCTGAAAGAACTCATTGGCTTGAAATGCCTGAAAATCCCTATTTTCCTGATTTGGTTGGTAGTGGCTTTCTTTGGTATCCTAGGAACAGCACAGATGATAACTTATATTCCTCCTCTTGCTCTAGAAAAAGGCGTCGATAAGAACCAAATAGTGCTTCTCTTAACCATCTCTGGTGCTTCAGATCTTGCTGGTAAATTTGTTCTGTTATTCATTACATTCTTGAACGTATTTCCAAAAGACATCATGATGGTTGTTTCTTTGTGGATGATAGCAGCCGTCTTTTTCTGTGTAGCCGTTTTCACCGACTTTTCCCATTTTGTGATACTGTCTGTGGTATTTGGATCCTGTTCTGGAGTTTATTTTGCTCTGTTCCCTGCAGTGATGGCTGACTTGGTCGGTCTTGAAAACTTATCTGGTGCCATGGGTCTGACAATGCTAACACACGGACTCTCCCTTACCATTGGAAATCCAATTCTTGGTATTTATTTTATTTATTTATTTCATCTTTCAAATGAAAAGTATGACGTGCAAGTATCCTTTTTTTATAGATCAATGTTGAGACAAAAAGCCATGATTTATTTTGAAAATTTAGCAAAAACATGTATTACAACTTGTTGTACAAATATAAATAGAAATCTAGAAAAGATGACTTTATTTCCTTTGAAGAAAGACTGTTGTTCTCTGAATATCACTATTTTTTCAAAATATTTCTGTTGCCATTGCAGGTGCCATTAAGGATGCTACTGGGTCATTTGTTGGAGCATTTTATTACGCCGGTGTGTGTACATTCCTGAGTGCCGTAGCCATGACAATATGCTATCTCTATGGAAAGAAATTAAAACGACATCCTCAGAACCGCCATGACATCATTGAAAACGTTGCAGACGAACCATGACAGGAATAAACATTGATTTCATTGACAAGAAAATAACCCTATATGAAGCTTGTTTGACGTTGCTTTTTTAATATTTTTTGCGCCAAAGGCATTTTTTGTTATATTGGTTTATACATTAACATGTATTAAGTTTGTACAATTTTTAGTTCACCTGCGCCGAAGGCTAAATTGAGCTTTCCTAATCAAAATCTGTAAGTTGTCGTCGTCATTGGTATTGTTGTTGTTGTCATTGTTGTCGTAAACATTTCACATTTTCATCTTCTCCAGAACCGCTGGGTAAAATTCAACCAAACATAGCACAAAACATCCTTGGGTGAAGGACTGTCAAGTTTGTTCACATGAAGGCCCATGGCTCCTTTAAAAGAAAGATAATTTAGAATTATTGAAAATTTGTTGGTAATTTTTGGTAGTTTGGGGGTGGGAGTTGTCACATTAGACAGCATAGAGAAAAGTCTTTAAACATCTTTTCAAAAACTAATTGTCCAGAAAAGCTTTAACTTGTGTCGAAGCATCCTTAGTTGGATTAGATTCAAGTTTGCTCAAATCATGATCCGTTAGTGGTAGGTTGGGTAGCGATGAAGAGTCGAAATTTTACATTGGAATAAATTGAGAAAAATCTTTAAAACGTTCTCAAAAACCAATCGGCCAGACAAGCTGTATCTTATGTGTATGCACCCTCAGGTTTCTAGTTTTGAGTTTGTTCAAATTGTGTACCTCGAAAGAATGGGGCAACAATGGGGGGAGGGGAAGGAGGAGGAGGAATTTTCACATAATAATACATAGAGAAAAATCATTAAAATTTTTCTCAAAACCCAATAGTCTAGAAAAGCTGTAACTTGTGTGGAAGCATCTTTAGGTAGAGTAGATTCAAGTTTGTTCAAATATTTATCCCCGAAGAAGAATGAGGCCACAATGGGATGGGAGGGGGTTGCTGTATTTTTACATAAATTTGATTATTCTCAATAACTTAAATGTCATAATATATGATATTATATGCAAACATCTTGCCAATATTTTATTCACAATTGTTAGACTGTGGCTCCTGGGCAGTTTTTGGGCGACACACGGGGTTCAAAGTTTGATGTAGGTTCATATTTATATGAATTGTTGGTCTTCTTGATCATCTTGATTTTCTTGAGAACTGCGATCCTCAGTGTGTAATATGACTATGAAATCATCCAGTTACAAAAGGGGCTTAATGTAAAGCACAAGAGTATTTGGAGAACATTTTGAAAATATTTTTATGCAAGATCTATTTTACTACATTGTTTAGATATTTTATATATGTCTCCATAAAGCTGATTTTATTATGGCTGTCGTTGCTCAGGAGTTATGTGGCTCATGGGCCTCTTGTTTTGTTAATATACTGTGCCATCATACATACGTATTGAGGGCAGTTTAAATTCATTTGTTTACTTTTTCCTTTTCTTTACTTTTAGATGTCTGTTTTAGATATTTAGATATTTGTGATAGAACACAAACTGAATCCATGACATCGGACTGACCATAACATTAAAGGTGTTACTATAGACTGAGACTAAATTTTACTATTTATATTTACCAAATTTTCACAACTTTAGATAGGGTTATATATTCAAAACGCAGTTTTTTTTTTTTAAACAACACATCATATACATTAAGAAGAAGAAAGCACAGGGTCATCCACAACGCAGGAAGTTTTGTTTATGGTGAAGTTGCACATGTGCTTGAAAATCAAGCCCGGGCTTTCTAACCCTCTCTGGAAACGACACGCATACAAAACTCAAATGGCCTCATATTGTTTAAAACTTGGATAGTCAGACATCTTACACATTGTTTTTCATCTCCTAAGATAATCAGCCCCTTCCACGGCCGGAAACACCCCAAATTCAATGGGGAATGAAGGAATTATTTTGCCTCGACCATGTTTTGAACCTTTAGGGAATTACAATTTACTGTAGTAACGCGTGCATATGAAATATTATTTTTATCAATTCAAGTCCATGACAGGTGCTTGTCCTCATTATGACTCCCTATACGGTTTAAATGATTCATTTCCATACCTTTGGTTTTTTTTTTACTGGATTGAATTTATTATATGTAATATGCCTATAAATTCATGGAATACCCTTTTAATTGTTATGCAAAAACAATAGAATTTATTCTGAGGTTTCTTAGGTGCTGATCTAATAAAATAACAGTATTTGGTTTTATATATTGTTTTATTTAGATTTCGTATTGGACAGTGTTCTCCAAACACAGCAGTAGTTTGCGATTGTTGTTCAGTGGGGCAGATCATGTTAGTAGTTTACTAATGGAAAAAATACTGGTGATTGAAATCCATAAGGAATTGAGTGTAAATATTTTAATATGAATTGTTTATTTTGTTTCGAAAATGTATGTTTTTTATCCTAATTAGAAACGGATTAGTAATACAATTGTATGAACTGGCTTAATACTAGTGTATAATTGGTATACTATTTTTAGACATACATGTAACTTATATGTTTTGCGACGATTTAATATGAGTATTTATTTTATTTTACATGGGAATAAATACTCCTCAGTTGTTTAATTATAAGTAAGTTATATGATTTTTCTTTTTAGTTTATGAGTTAAGTTTTTTTTCCTTTTTTTATTCTGACAGGCTGCTCTGCTGATAACTTGGAAACGCATACACACTAATTTATTTTGATTACAATTAAAACTAAAGAAAACCTAAGGAAAGAATCATTGACGTACATGTATACGTAATGAAAGCGAGGGTTTCCTTGAGAAACATCTAAAGTAACCTCTCTCTCTCTCTCTCTCTCGATCGATCGATCGATCCATCGAATAACTTCAAGGTAAATTCGAAACTTTTAAAATTCTAAAATAAATTTGTCTGGTTTTGTATTTGGATGGAGCATTTCAATTGATAAATGACAATATTATTGATAACGAAATAATGTTGTATATAGTTTATTCTCTAGTTTTCTTTTTAAAGTGTACATGTAATAGTTAAGTTATTGGTGAAATCCTTATGTATGCTACACACCTTTAAAATAGGATATGGTTTAAAGAAGAATAAATGTATATGGAACAACTGAATTTTGTTGGCACAACAAGTGAAACGTACTTAACTAGTGAAGGAATAGTTTGCAGCATTAAATCGCTGAAGTCATAAATTTTGCACAACATTTAACCTATTGATATAAGAATGTTTTTAAACTTTCACAGATTATCATGAGAGGGTAATCATTCATGTCTTACTGAAATAAAACGCACAGTGAGTGTAAAATTCCTAAACCTAGATCTCCTACTATATTAACAATATTTCACTCGATTGTTTTATTACCGTCTCAATGACAGCATTTACAATTGTTGTTTTTTTTTTTGCACTATACAGAACCGTTAGTGCTCAGTAATGAATTCCTTTATCCCACCTCCTAGTCTATCAAAGTGGTGCTGTTGGCTCAGGGTTCTGCAAACCATTTAACGCAGATTAACTCCTTGATCCTTTCGTTTCACGGATCAGTTTTGTTTATATTGTCTTGGTATGACGCCCTCCTCTGCAATACGTTTTATTATATCTTTATCGCTATTAAAAGATTCTCTAACTTCATCGGCTGTAATCTTCAGCCATTTTATGATTTTCAAGTTGACCGATTTCCTTTTTATGTCATGTGTTTTCCGTTTTGTAAGCTTTGTAATCGACAAAATATGAAGCAGTGTCTCTTACCTATGCAAAAGCATCCCGATTAATTGTAAAAATAGTATGAAGGCAAATACTCAAAGGAAAGCGAACCGAAGTGGTTCAATTGTTATTGGCGGACTTGTAGGTTGATTTATTGCAATATTGAGGATGTATTTCACTTCGTTCATTGCCGCCATAGTGGCTGCCCATAAACATTTTAAAAAAACGAACCAAATACTATTTTATTCAGCGGTTCCATCAACATTTCTTTTCCCTTTCCTGCTTTTTCTTATTAGCTTCTAATGGATAAATAAATAAATAAAATAATTTATTCCAAAATTTTCTTCTAGCGGTTTGAGTACAGATTGCTTTGACTGTCCTATATTTTCTGATTCCCGTGATTGATCATCTACCCTTTTTTCCGGACATCGTTCTCCATGCTCCTACTTTTAAAAAGTAAATGCCTGCGTACTGTTAGAGCAGTCTCAATAGCATCTACTCCATCTCTAGTCATATCAAATACATTTTAAACAGATTCCATTAATTTTAGAATAAATAGATCTACAGATTGTTCATCCAGCGAAAGATAGAGAAAAAGCCTTTGAGCAGAATGTCTTTGCTAAAATGAAGTTTTTGGCTTGATTGATCACTATTCATTTTTGTGGTGACAAAATTTATTTCGTCTTCTTTTTCTTTCTTTTTTGATTTTCTATCGCTCTTGCCCAGAAAGTTCCATCACTGTTGTTTTATTTTATCCTGTCCCCAATGGAACGTTGTTATATCCACACTTTCTAAAGAAAGTTCGGGTATATTGTTCTTACCCTGTTCCGTCTGCCTGTCCGTCCGTCCGTCTGTCACGTTTTACTTTCTCAAACTGCTCTTACATCTTATAAACCAGCAAACTGAGCTCTTGGAGTATGATTTGGGGTGTCATGTTGTTTTGTAAAAAAAGTTTTAAAAATTCTCTGGTAGTCCTGGGGGTCAAATAATTGGTAAAAAATGACGTTTTTTGACAAAAAACCTTCTTCCACGAACTCCTTACATTTTCAACAGTAGACAAATCATCTCTTGGAATATGTTTTGGGGTGTCTTATAGATGCGCAATAAGGTTTCGAAAATTTCAATTTTGTCCTTGGGGTCTTTAAATGGCTGAAAAATGACGTTGTTGTACAAAAAGTATGGTTTCAAAAAACGTCAATTTCTTTTTGCAGTAGCCAAATGATCTTCTAGAATATGATTCGGGGTGTCATGTTGATGTGTAATCATGTTTCAGAATTTTTGTTTTTATCACGTAGGTCTGTGGTCATAAAAAAATGACGTTTTTTGGCCAAAACAATATGGTTCCCAGAACTCTTCTTACAATTTATGCAGTAGCTATGTCATCTCTTGAGATATGATAGGGGCTGTCCTATAGGTGTGCAATAAGGTTTTAAAAATTTAAATTTCATCCAGGGAGTCAAATAGTAGCAGAAAACTGACGTTTATCACTCCTAAAAAAACCTACCTCCCAGAACTCATCTCATGATTTAATGAATAGTACATCTTCTATAGGGATATACATGTAGCAGGGGCTGAGCCATAGATATGCAATAAGGTTTAAGAAATATAAATTTGATTCTGAGGGTCAATACTATCTGCAAAATGATGTTCTGTCCCATAAAAAACCTTATTACTGGACCTCCTCTTATATCGTGTGATTGAAATAGCGTACCATATTAAGATGCATAAGGAGGAAGAATATATAAAATTATGCTTTAGGGGTGGGAATCACAAGCATTGTTTTCAAGTTATTTGATCATTTCTGATTTTGGGAGGGTGGGTGGGGTTAAGATGACCCCCAGAGGCCATGACCTACTAATACCATAAAAAGATTTGCCTTGACATGGTCATGATTCAAGAAACAAAAATATATAGTTTAGGAGTGGGAATTTCGATGATTGTGAGGATATTTTAAAAATATTCAACTATTCCTGTTTTCGGAGGTGAGGGGGGGGGGGGGGGAGATTCAGACTCTTCTCACATTTTTACAGTAGCAAAATCATTTCTTGATTGGTATTTTTTTGTATGATGTCAGATGTACATAAAGAGATTTTGGAAATTGCTTTTTAATCTTAAAGATCAACAAAATGTTATATGTAATTGTAGAAATTGTAAAGTCAGTCAACAAAAACCTAGAGCTTGCTGTAAAAAACAAAGCAGGGTCAACCTATATTGGTCAACATCATAATGATAATCCAATTAGCACAATACGAATTCCTTTAGCTGATCACCACAAAAGAAACATTTATTCATGTTAATTAATCCTATTCTGCATATCAAAAAAACATATGCATGTACACCACGTGAAACCCATCTAACCAAAGAGCTGGGTAAAACCTGTGCACGTGTGTTGTGTACGTAACTTCAGACAAAGATCATTTAATTGTAAAATATTGCATGTATTTCAGTGGCGTAGCTAGAATTATTTTTAGTGTATTCAAAATCGACAAGGAGTGCAGGGGGCAAAGCCCCCGGGAAGTCTTAAGACCCATGCTTTGCAAAATTCTGTGTATTCATTTGCGTTTTTGCGTAAAGGGGGTGGGTGGGCATAATTTAATTTTGTTTGTAATAATTATAATTATAGACCATACTTTCTATGACATGAAACGTTTAGGTTATTGATTAATTTAAAATTCACATGCAAACAGTTCAACCCCAAATTGTACATAAAGGCAATATGTGTATTATGGGATGTGAACTCAGCATTTATGAAAATTATAATTTTTAAAAAGTACCGGAAATTGCATGTGGCCTTCTTTTTGACTAAAACTAGTACAACAGAGTGTTATTTAGAGGCAAAGACTTGGTGCGGGTATTACTCTCTAATGACAGCATCTAGTTTTAATTGCAAATTACGTAAATGATTCAGAACAAGTACCCCGCTGAAAAGCCTATAAAATTTAAAAAAAGACATCCCCAAACTCGTGAGAACGAAGAAGTCAAGCAATAATAAAGGTCCCTACCAGGATGTAGAAACACATTACCGTCCATCACTAGGAATGGAAACAAGAGTTCCTACAAACACAGCCATCATGAGTAGAGCATATATAGCGCTGAGAACCATGGTCCAGTTCAGTTGTGTGTCTGATTTTGCTTTCCAACAAATGATAATGAAAAGTATGGTTGGTCCATATGTTAAAAGATAAGCTATCCATGGTTCTACCCCAAACACCGATGCAGTGGCCGATTCTAAGGCTAGTAACACAGTGGAAGGACCTAAAATAAAAATGAGACAATCTGATAAAAGATGTAAAAGTATAAAATGTTTGGGTTCAATTTTAACTTGGGGGCATAGATCTGGAGAAGATCCATGATATTAGCCATCGTAGATGGCATCAAACGCCTTTTTTGGTTGAAGAATTATTTAAAATCTTAAGAGGCACACGTTATTGCTTCTGTGGCTGCACAGTATTCAATTCTGAAGCCTTGTTGGAGCATGAGAGTGCAGAGCCAGATATTTCACCTGTATTAAGGTGGCACGGGACAGTTGTTTTTTTTTTTATAATTCACTATGGCCAGGGGATGTGTGTCTTCAGAACTTTGTAACTAGAATTTCCTTAGTTTTCATTCAGCACAAATAGCTTTAATTCACTCCCTATAAGGCATATCACCAATTACGGAAGAAATTTCGCCTATTCAATCATGATTTTTCAGCTTTTAGACCTTCCCCAGCTAATATTCTGCAAAAGGGTTGACAATCCGTATCATGTGCATGTCGCACCTTTACATGCCAGAAACTTTCCGGTGTATAGTTTACAATGTCCCATCCACCTACCTTTCGTGTTATTTTACCTCCCGTCTGTAACTTGCAATTTCACTGTGTAAAATCAACACCACAGTTATAGCCGCAAGTTTCGCATTTTACTTCTGATTGTCATGTACTTAACATTGGGGGGTTACATTTTCATTACCAATTACAACAGGAGACATCTCTCTAACTAATGATAATCATTAAAAATCATTTCATGAATTTTAGCAGCACTCCTACAGCTTCGCAATTCTCAATTTTACAAAAATATTGAGGGAGTACTTTATCCGAATATGTCTCTTGCTTAATGTACCTAAGAGTACATGGAATTGAATAAATAAAGTTAACTTAGCTCCTAATACACTGTACATATACGTTAATTTCAGGCATTATTTTAAAGCGTACATTGATTAATGTAAATACATGTATATAATTTGCAAAGATCATTTTATGGTAACTTTCTTCTGTGATTGAAACCTTTGTCATACCGTAGAAAGTGTCTTGCTTCGGTGGGTAGGGTAGCATTTGTTCTCATTACATTGTCATCAATGAGGGTTTTAACATGGAATAGACTGAAACAGCTAGGGCTACAGAGAACACAGCAAACGAGACACCAGATCCTCTTGGTTTGATACGACAGCACATTGCTCCTACTTTTGGAGTTATTTTCATTCGGTCAGTCAGGACTTGTATTTTGATTCTTACGGACCGCTTTCCAGGTAAGTTGGAAATGGATTCACACTAGTTTAATTCTATTATAAAAAATAAAACTTTAGAAAAAAAAGAAAAATATCAATTAATGGCGTAGTAAAGGCGAGAACTTCCTCGAGAATTATCTAAAGTATTCTCTCTCTCATTACACATGTACTTCAAAATAAACTTAAATTGGAAACTTCTGAAGCTCTAAAATAAATTTTGATTTTGTATTTGAATGCAATTGATAAATGGCAATAGATAAACAATATTATATATAGTTTGGTCATTTTCTTTTCTAATTTTCTGTAACAGCATGCGTATTTGACGCATCACGTTTATAGCCTTTTTAAATGAAGTATACTCTACATGTAATAGTTATTTCAATGCTGAAATCCTTATGAATGCTACCCTTCCCCCTTAAAATAGGATATGGTTTATAAAAAAAAAAGCAATATTATAATACATGTATAAGATACATACTGATTTTTGGGGGGCACGATCACGGAAGTCATTCAAGATATTTCACAACGATATAAGGCTGTTATCGAACTTTTGTCCATAGAGTACCATAAGAGGGCAATCTTTCATGTCACACTGGTATAGGACTCACAGTGAGTGTAACATTCCTAGACCCATACCTGCTAGTTTATACATATGATAAATGATAGGTATATGTAACGAATCCCTCTTGTAAACTTTACTCGTAGAAACAATATTAAAAGATACATTGGATTTAAACTGAATTGATGCTCATATCGTTATTTTTGAGCAATATAGTTTATTTAGTTTATCCATATACAGTTTTCCTAGAAATAAAATGCTTCTTCGTGACAGACAGAGTATGTTTACCTTTGTAAATAGCTTTGTAGTGTCCATTTATTATAGCAATTTGATTTCTAGCATGCCATTCATTAGGTTCTGAGAAAAAAGTTCATGCTATTTTTGTAACTTTTTTTTTTTTTTTTTTTTTTTAGAAAATTTAAATTAAAACTAAACCTACTTGGTTAGGTAACATATCTTACTTTATGACGCTGCTAAGTATTGGCATTTTATTAAGCAACGAAGTCGTTGTCAAGACCAGTACGCATATATTCGGTGAACATAATGAAGTGTTAAAACTTTACCTAGTAGATTAATACATGTAATATAAAATGATAGCGGTATATTTCCTCCCTTATAAGGCATTGCCCCGGTGTTAACTTTAGATTTCGACAACTATACTTTTTTATACAGTTTGATAAAACTTTTTGGATGAAAAAAAACCCCAAAACAAACGTTAGTTAATTAAATTAGAAAATTGTTTTTTTTTTAAGTTTAGCCATTTATGTCTAAACAGTAAATATGATGAATCAATTGCAACGCAAGTAATCTGGGCAGAGCCCTAAAATATTGTGTATACACCTTTAAATTAATGGTTCTTGAATTTGTATTTTTCGTCAAACAAAATCTAAATTTAAGAGATTTTTTCCCCGTCTTTGAAAGGAAAACACATTGCGTATTTTTAATGAAAGTATCAAATAAAGCATCTCTAATGTAAATTGAATAAATCATAAAATATTTCTTTCATCAAGCTTATTGATAAGTTTTTATTACAATTATTTAAATAAGACCGTTAATGTATTACTGATTTTGTCCAAACCAAATATAACAAATATTTGTTATCTCGATCACTGAATGTATTATTTCCCTTAGAACTGTTACAATGGTTAGAGAAAAAATCTTTACAATATCGCGTGAGTAAAAAGGCAAGATACAATGCAATAATTTGTAAATCAGTCCAAAAGGCAAGATACAATGTGAATATGAAAATAAAAATCGTTATCACGATCACTGAATGTATTACTTCCCGTAGAACTGTTACAATGGTTAGACAAAAATCTTTACAATAAAGCATTTGTAAAATGGCAAGATACAATATAATAATTTGTATATTAGTCCAAAAGGCAATATACAATGTGAATATAAAAATAAAAATCGTTATCTCGATCATTGAATGTATTACTTCCCTTGGAACTATTACAATGGTTAGACAAAAATCTTTACAATATAGCATGAGTAAAAAGGCAAGATAACGCAATAATTTGTAAATCAGTCCTAAAGGCAAGATATAATGTGAATATAAAAATAAAACTCGTTATCACGACCATTGAATGTATTACTTCCCGTAGAACTGAACAATGGTTATACAAACATCTTTACAACATCGCATTATAAAAAGGCAAGATGCAATGCAATTATTTGTAAATCAGTCCAAAATGCAAAATACAATGTGAATATAAAAATAAAATCGTTATCACGATCATTGAATGTATTACTTCCCGTAGAACTGAAACAATGGTTAGACAAACATCTTTACAATATCGCATTATAAAAAGGCAAGATGCAATGCAATAATTTGTAAATCAGTCCAAAAGGAAAAATACAATGTGAATATAAAAATAAAAATCGTTATCACGATCATTGAATGTATTACTTCCCGTAGAACTGAAACAATGGTTAGACAAAAATCTTTACAATATCGCATTATAAAAAGGCAAGATGCAATGCAATAATTTGTAAATCAGTCCAAATGGCAAGATACGAGGGTCAATCAAAAAATACGAATACAATGTGCCTGTCTATTATATATTTTTCATTAAAGTCATAACTAACAGAATAATTCAAGCAACAACACTTATTTTATTGATATACGAAGTTTCATTTCATTTGATGAAAATGTATTTTTGTTACCCGATTTTAAAATCAACATTATTTGTCACCACGGCGCACGATAACGTTGAAAACATGACGTCAAGATGACGCACGCACAGTTAATAGAAATATCCAATCTTTATACCCCCTGAGTCTTTTGTGCTTTTCACCATACAATTTAAATCGGCACTATATCACTTGGCATCTAATTTTTTCGCATTTGTTCGAAAATCATGAGTTAGTTCCTCGAAGTTTTCTTATTTTTTACCGCGTGTCTCTTCGTTTACAGTAAGAAAATACCTGAATGTCAGATGACGTTGTTTATTCTTTTGATTAAATATTTACAGATATTCTACTCTCTTTCGGACTGTTTGATGTTCAAAATACATTTACCACAACCCCCACAAAATCTATTAGAGTTCAACACAAATGTGCAAACAATTTTTGACTTATTTTGTGACCATTTTCAGTTTTTATCGGCTTTTTCCCAAGTTAAATCCATACTCTTTATACTTTTCATTGCGCCGTGACGTCCGGCGACGTCAATATTTTCAGTCAATTTTAAAGAGGACTATATGTCTTTAGTTACTGATATCTGTTCAACAAATCTATATATCCCGTCATTATTTGGTACATAGAATATCATGACAATTCTTAATTTTAGGTTTCAATATGATTTGGTTTTAAGCCCAATTTATGGAGATATTGCTTTCAACATACTATGGTTTATTGTTGACAGAACACAAAGTTTGACCATGCGCTGTGGCCTCATTTTTGCAGGGCGAGATTCTTGATAATTCTTAGAAATAAAGGAATACATGAACTTTTTTGATTTCAAATTGTTTGGAACAATTGCTGAATTATGTCTACTAAATTTAGTAATAATATGACGTTAAATAACATAGCTATGGCAAAAGTCTTCGTATTTTTTGATTGACCCTCGTACAATGTGAATATAAAAATAAAATCGTTATCACGATCATTGAATGTATTACTTCCCTTAGAACTGAAACAATGGTTAGACAAAATATTTACAATATCGCATTATAAAAAAACAAGATGCAATGCAATTATTTGCAATTATCAGTCCAAAAGGCAAAAATACAATGTGAATATAAAAATAAAAATCGTTATCACGATGATTGAATGTAATACTTCCCTTAGAACTGTTTTAATGATTAGAAAAAAATCTTTACAATAAAGCATTTGTAAAAAGGCAAGATACAATGCAATAATTTGTTAATCCAGTCCTCAATGTTCAATGTCTGATATACAGTTTTTGTTAACACACATTAAGTTATGCAAGAATTAAACAGCAAGTTCGATACGGTTAAGTTCAATTTTAACTGGCAATACAAGATGTCCCTATATAAATGCAAATGATACATGTAAAGGGGAAAGTGTGACATTGATACTGACTGCCTAACGGCATCGCTACTGATGTATGTAAGCATGTTAAAATACTACTGACCGAATCATTATTAAGTTGAAGCTAATCCTTGCCACAATGATGATGGGGCATGACTGTTCTAAATACTCCTGTTCACGATATTAATGTATATGGAGCTACAGAAACGCATTTAAGGAAGGGGTGTTTTCTGGTTTTCGACTTGTCAAAAGTAAATTTGATTAATTGTTTATTAAACCAAGATATAAAGAAATTTAAATATATTTTTCTATCCTTTTTTTACTATTGTACAACTTGGCATAGAAATAGTAATCAAAGTTTAGAATCTAAAGAGGACTATATTTTTGGTGGAAAATTAGCGTAGGAAAATATCACATGCGTTTGCCATTTAGAATTGCTATATATTCATGACTTTATTTAGCATTTTTAAAACAATAACATTAATGATGGATTTGTTCAACTAATTTGAACTAGTAATAAGATACTAGGGTATAGAATATGTTTTTAAAACATGATTTGACAATCAAATTACATTTTAATAAGCCTTTTAAGCGCTTATTCTATAAATAGATCTGTGTGAAAAAATCTCTAAAATCGGATTTTCTTTCTTATTAAATGTTCAATATTTTATGTCTTTATGGAATGGCTTCATAATATGTAAAAATCAGAAATATTTTGTTATTGGAAGCATAGAAAAAAAATTTAAAAAAATAAAATTTATGAAAATTAGAGGAAATGCTGGCTAAGCAATATCAATTTTAGTTTAAAAATGTATTTCAATTGAGTAGTATAAGCTGATAGATATTCTGATATTTTATCATTTCATTGAAGAATACAAACTTCATGTCTTAAACAGATGTCTACACAACTGCAGATACCTTCATTTATTTTCATCACCCTTTAAGTTGAAAAAAAAGGTAGTGACCTTGACATCACCTTCATGAGAAAACAAGGAGGTCAAATTTGATTAAGCTGATACAATCGTTTGGGATATTTGATCTATATGGCGTGTAAAAATTTCCTGAATTTCTTAATATAAGAAGTATGTCTAATAACGAGAAGTCTCCTTCCTTAAGCATACGTTTGGGAATACTTCGTGAATTTTATATAAAAGACATGAAGTTCGTAATAAATAAAAATATACCAAACTAGAGAATAACTGCTCAGAAATACTTAACAACAACGGGACACCAAAACTGTCAAAATAACCCATCCGCTAAAATAACTGAAATATTCTAGATTATTGTTTCTCCTTCTGTTAAATTTTGCCAGAGGTAAAGGATTTATATGTTTAATTTGTAATGCAAACGCAATGTTAGTTATCGATATACACACAAGTATATCGTAATCAATGGTATTACGCTATAGCCATCTCTTCAAATACAATGTTTATCTTAAGAATTCAACCCAAAGCATTCATTGATTAGAAATTCTTCATGTTATTCTCTACTGTTTTAACTGTATTAACGGTTTTTTTTTACTCCCGGATTGCATACGCTTGATTTCGCAATCCAACTCCCCGTCTATTCATGGTATCCAAGGTGTGCTGCTGGTTCAAGGTTCTCCGAACTGTATTACGTAAGTTAAGTGCTTTGTTCTTTCGTTTCTCATATCTGTTTGGTAGATGATGTCTCGTTGCTGCTCGCTCGTCTGCTGCACGTTTTATCATATCCTCATCTTGATATATTGCTTCCTCTTCCTTTTCCTCATTATCACTATCGTCAGCCACAGCACTTTTAGCTATTTTTCCGATCTCATTTTTGATGTCATGCGTTTTTCGTTGCGTGAGTTTTGTTATCGACAAAATATGTAACAGTGTTTCATGCCTATGCATCAACATCCCAATAAACTGTAAGAACAACAGTATTGTGAATACAACCAGAAAAACAAAGCCAAGGGGCTCAATGGTTATTGGCGGTCCCGAAGGCTGACTTATTTTAATATTTATAATATATTTTGCTTCGTTCATTGCAGTCATGGTTGCTAACCATAAAGCGTTGAGAAAAAAGAACCCAAACGCTACTTTATCCCGCAGTTCTGCCAACATTTTCTTGTCATTCTCCTCTTTTTTCTTATCTGCTTCTAACGGGTACAAATAATGATGAATCAAACCTTTCCAAAATTTGTCCTCAAGCGGTTCGAGAACAGAAGGTTTAGATTGTAAAACATTTTCTGTTGCCCATGATCGATCGTCAAAACTATTTTCTTTTGGCATCGGTGTTTTCATGCGCCTGCTTTTGAAAAGGGAATTTTTGCCTACAGTTTCAGCGACTTCAACGTCGTCTTTTGTCTTATCAAAAATATTTTGAACGGATTCTAAAGATTTTAAGATAACTAGATTGTTCATCCATCGAAATATGGAAAAGAAAGCCTCTGAGCACGATGCCCCAGCTAAATTGGAGTTTTTGACTTGTTTTATCATCCCACTGATCATCTCCGTGGTTACAAAATCGATTTCATCTTCTGTCTCTTTCTTTTTGGTTTTCTTGCGATCTGGCCCAGAGTGTTCTAATACAGCCGTTTTATTTTCTCTTGTTCCCCATGACACATTGTTCAAATTGCAAATAGCGTAAATTATTAGGAACAAATATCCTGCTGGTATGCAGATGAAATAAAGGACGCCCCACAACAGATCTCCAAATTCATGAGGATGAAGAAGCCCAGCAATGATAAACGTTCCCACTAAAATGTAGAAAAACATTCCAGTAGGAGTGTACCACCCCTCGCTAGCAATGGAAACAAGAGTCCCAACAAATACCGCCATCATTAAAAGAGCATATACAGCACTGAGAACCATGGCCCAGTTCAGTTGTGTGTCTGTTTTTGCTTTAAGACATATGATAATGAACAATATTGTCGGTCCATATGTCAATAAATATGCTAGCCAAGGTGTCACTCCAAACACCGAGCCAATAGCCGATTCTAAGGCTAGCAACACAGTGGAAGGACCCAAGACCGATGATAAAAATAAAATGATCTGGTAAAAGATGTAAAAGTATGAGATGTTTGGGTTCACTTTTGTCGTGCGGGCATAGCTCTGGAGAAGATCCATGATATTAGCCATCGTTGACGGTATCCAGCGCCTTCTTTGGTTAAAGAACTCTTTAAATTCCTCCGGGGCAAATGTAATTGCTTCTGCGGCGGCACAGTACTCAATTTTATAACCTTGTTGAAGCATGAGAGTGCAGAGCCAGCGATCTTCACCTGATGAAAGAACATGTCAATCAACAAAACCTTTTCTAACACCAATGATACGTTGATCAATCACAATACAAAATTAAATTAATTTCAAACAAATCAAATGTAACCTTGGTCATATTGAAGAAAGTGTCTTGCTTCTGTCGGTAGAGTAGCATATGTTCTCATAACATTGTCGTCCATGAGGGCTTTCACGCGGAAGAGACTGAAACAGCCAGGGCTACAGAGAACACAGCCAAACATGTGCTCGGCGGACTTCTGGAGCCAGTGACCTATGGCGTACTCAAAACGCTGGTACCAGACTACTGGTCCTAAAAGAATCGGACATTAGTAAGAGATGGTCTGTGTAAAAGTTGTAAAGACAGATGCAATAGAATTAAATTAATTAACGCTTAATCTCAAAAACAGCAATTCGGATTTATCAAAAATAATTTGTGAGAATAATACCAAAGCAAATCAGAATGAAAAGCAAGAATTAAAATACCAGATCCCCCTGGTTTGATGCGACCACAAGTGGCTCCAACTTTTGGATTTATCTTCATTCTGTCAATCAAGAGTTGTAATGCTTCCGGCTGGAAGTCAACATCACCGTCAAGGGCAAGAACGTAGGTGTTTTCAGCCTATATGTACATGTACAATAAATATAAGTGATTTTATGTTTTAGTTGGGTTTTTTTTCCAAGCTCTGTGTCTATTTTTGTAAGAAAAACTTCACGATTAAAAATATTTATCATTAGATGGATAAGATTTGATATAAATATGCTATATATACCTTTTGCTTAACATGTTCACTTAGCAGTTGAAATATTGAAGGTACATCATCAAAGTCTGGATTTGTTAGAGTCGTTGGATCTCTTTCCTTCATCAGAAGTTCGTATCCAATAAAATAGTACATGTACATGATCTAAAAAAACAAAACAGTATTCGAGACATATGCACATTGACACAATGTTGCATGTAATATCTTTTTGATACATATGATAAAATTTTAAGGATGTCATTTATATCTGTGAAAAACAGTATTCGAGACATATGCACATTGACACACTGTTGCATGTAATATCTTTTTGATACATATGATAAACTTTTAAGGATATATCATTTATATCTGTGACATTTTATTGTACTTTGTTACCGGTGTGTTTGTTTATTTTTTAAATTACTGGCATGGTTGGTTTTTTTTATGTTTTTTGTTGTTTTGGGTTGTTGTTGTGTTGTTGTTGGTTTTTTTTAATTATTGCTCATAATCTTCTAAACCTACTACTTTGGTTAAAAAGCGTTATTTCTAAGACTAATTCTAAGTTTTTCTTCTTTATTTTTCTTAACTTTATGTAATAAAACTAGATCGAACGAAAACGTTACATACTATTTATTTCATAGTTAAGGCTCTCTAGTGTTAATGACGAATCATTATCATGAATTACCTGTGACCATCTTTTTTTGTGACGGATCTTATCCTTATCTTTGAGATGTACCACGAGTGTGTTTTCTCCAGGAAGTTCCCATTCCAAACGCCCTCCATAAGGGGTCACATATTTCTTTGGAGGGTGCAACGTAATCTTTCTCTGATAAAACGCACTAGAAAAGAATCATTATTTGAATTCAAGTGTTTTTTGACCCATATACAATGACTGCTCATAATATTGAAGTGGCTATCATTTCAAACAAAATGGCCAATTGTAAACATTGACCTTTTTAATTTTTGGTATGTTTTACACCTTTGTCAGGGATTACCAACATTAACCTTTTTGAATAATTAATTTTTTTACCTGCTTAGTATTGTTTTTATAAAAAAAAAAACAAAGTCCTTAATTAACGTTATGTAATAAAAAATATAACCGTTATTCTTTAAGAAACCATAAAGTAATGTTTACCAAAATGAAACATGTACAATGATAATTTGGTAGCTTTGTTTTATTATATACATTTATGTACACACCTTGCTGCTTCATCCACAATTTCCATAAATTGTCTCACAAAGTCGTTTGGTCCCCTTTTGTTTGTAGCCTTATTGGTTTCCATAGCATCGTCAAATGGTATATGCGCTACATCAAAATATATTTCTAGTAGTGATATTAGTACCAATGTTAAATATCAATGATGGGTTTTCTTTATCTTGAGACTTTATATTTCAATGATGATCACAAAAAATTTAAAGAATTTCCAAGCAATATGAATTATCAATGTCTTTAGATATAAGACTTGGCATAAGTCTGAATTCAGTGACTTGGAGTTTATATTATGCATGTATCACTACGTAATTGCATCACAGTGCATGGGTTGAACTTGTGAGTAAGATGTTACTATGAGTATTCTTGGTGTATTAGAATCAATGGTTTAAACTTGAAAAAAAAGTCATTTTTTTCTTCACTTTAATATCCCTCTTGAAATTTGCAATAAAGTAGTAATTATTTAATTTATTTATTTTCTATTTCGTTAATTGTTTATGCCTCTTCTAAATGTATGGAAAATAAAGTTTATTTTAAAATGAATGACTCTAACGTTCGTAATACATCAAAAGTGAAATACCTTCAAATGTATAGTAATCTTTCTCATCGTGTTTAAGAACGTTCTTGCTGTATTCATATTGAAACTGGTGATGGTCCAATCTGTAATGAGAAATCAGTGAAACAGAGTAATGGGAATATCAAAGATGTAATCATTTGATATGATTTAAAACTTTAACGTTAGTCTCGTTGAGCATTCTTAATGGTAGGACATATTTATACACTAAGAACATATTCATTTTCTTTTTTTCACATAGTCTTAAACTGCCACACTAATTTCAAATAAAAGACCGCGTTTTGCAGTACCTAAAAATGGATATCAGAATTTGTTTCATTTCAATTCTGTTTTCATGCCACATGGTAGCACAAATATAAACTTTGCTATCTGCCTTAGATATCTCTTCCTTATACTCTTCTTTCGATTGGTTTCTCTTTTTTCGACTATGTAACAGTGAAAGATCCACCATAGCGCTACAGTAATGAGGCAATACAAATAACCTGGAAAAAAGACGATTTCAATTATTTTTTTCTCAAAATCCCGCAACAAAGACTCCATGCAACTTAGTTCATCCAACTTACACGTGATCAAACAACTCTTACTTGTTGGCATAAGACAATCGGTCCTGGCGACTTTTGAACCATGCATGTCGACAAATCCAAAACTGGCCTGCCCATCCAATTATGAAAAACGCAAAGAGCAACCATTTATCTTCAGATTTCAATTCTAAGAGGCCATTTGCAAAAGTCACTTCTGTTTCATTTAAGACGACCACAAGTAGGACGTACAGTGGTGTAGCAATGGTCAATGGTAAGGCAAAGCCTATCCTCTGCATTCGTAGTCTACAGGCTAACACTCCAAAGTGGGTTGTCAAGAACGCAGCGATAGTGTGGGCCAAGAATGGACCAATGACTAGCCAATACGATATGCTTTCTTCCAGGCAAAACACGGTGGTATTTATATTCTTATTCGTTACATTTATTTCAATGCAATTCAGAGGAAGGGATCCTGTTGTATTTGTCAAATTCATAAATTTGTCGTATGTTTCACTGATACCTCGAATGTCAGGACAGAATAAAGTAGGAAACAGGGCAATCAAAAGTATGATCCTCAATAAACTAGAACACATGTGCATTGTCACATATCCTTTGTCAATAACCCGCTTGTCTTTACTGTCTTCTATAAATCTTCTGCACAAGAAAGAGTAGGTTTCAATCCATCTAGCAGACATCAGAACAACAGAAAGTATAACCCAGGCAAGAAGTTCTCCATTCTCAAGTTGACGTTTTGTGATTTTTACGTTATCTGATTGTACTATCGTTATTATTACTACAATAAAAGCAGCAAGAACGAAAATTAAACTTAAAATATTGAAAAACTTCTTTAGACTGTTTCGAAGTTGGCATGCTTTACGATGGCAGTAGGACACTAGGTTAACAATGGATGGCAGGACAGGAACTGAGAGGGTCACGAGACAGGTTTGAAGTGGGTCAAGGTAAGGCATGGCCTTGAAAAGTAAACACCCAAGGCCAAAAAGATGGAGAGCCTCTCTTGTGATTACCTGTTAATGAGATACATTATGTTTTTTACATTGATACTCTCTTAATGTATTAATTACTTCATTTTCTCATCCAATTTAGCATCTTATTTCGGGAAGAGGGCTACAATGGGAACCCTACCATTAAAAACCTTGCGCACGTTGGACTTTCTCTGTTTCCAAACACAAATTGTCCGACGCTCTGTAGGAGTTTGAATGTGTCTGGCACTGCGATGAGGAAGAAGAACAGATACGAGATAAAATCTTGTGTCACTGTCCTCTGAAATATAGAATGGATAAAAGATTATCAACACCAAGGGTAATTAGTTGGGGCTAAAGTGCACTTTGTCTACTAATGAATGAACAACGCTCAGATATAATTTTGTTTCATTCTTGCCAAAAAAAAAACAAAGACTGGGCTTAAAGTAAATTAGATTCGTGTTCATGACCAATGAGTCGGATATGGACTGTGTAACGGTGACATTTTTTCTATAAGGAATCAAGTATTAATCCCTTAATCAAACAATTATACTAGAGCTATTGTCAGGAGACAAAGCAGACGCAGGGATTCTTAGTCAGATGGCAGTATCAATTACCTCTTCTAAAGCCTAATATACGTACATTTGGAAATCTTCTATCATGGTCACCCAGTAGAGAGGCCAGGATCTGGAGACCACCCCTAGTCGCGATAACGCCCCCTATAAGCACCAGAAACAGAAAGATGAAGAACAGGATCTTGAACACCCTAAAGAAAGAATCTGTGAACCCCACACACCACTTGGACTCTTCCGGCAGCCGGTCCTTCCGGAAAATGTTCCACAGCTCTGTGTTTTGTTCAGATCTAAAAAAAAAAATGTAATAGTATTTTAAAAGAAGTTGATTGAAACTTGCGCATCAATTGACTACTGCATGAATATTCTCATATCAATGTACCTTGACGTCTTTATAGACTATAGACTACGTCCACAAATACAGTAGATAGAGAGGCAAGCTTTGGATTTGTAGAAAATGCATTGACTTCTTCTTTTATGTCTTGTACAATTTGTTATCATAATAAGGAAAAATCATTACTTTTATATTGAAAAAAAATAAAACAAACAAAAACAAAACATGCAGTAATTTTTGTCCGTGTTCGAGCATACACTAGCTGCTGATGGCGTTATCTATATTGTGATTTGTGCCATAGACTTCATGTCCTTACATCAAAAAGCTGAGTGAACAACCGCTCACTAAACAAATCAAAGTTGATGTCTTTGCATCGTTAAGATAGCCTGTTTTGAATTATTAATTTAAGTTCATATCCTATAAATCAAAATTAAACAAGCCTTTCTTTGTCCGAAGGTAAAAAGTGTCATGAAAATGCCAAGAGTATCGAGCCTCGTTAAGAAGATTTTACTGATAAACGCGTTTGTGGAGCTACGGTCAGGATGATTAAGAGTAACTAATGTGTAGTGCTTTTTTATCATTCTTTTATTTTTTAAGGTTTCATCATACAAGACAAGCATTTATTGATTTCACACAAACATATATGAACATGAATTAAATTTGTATTAAAATGTATTTTTCACTAAGTAAACAAGGAATTCATCTTGACAACGGAATATCTTCCGACGAAATATACCTGTCCATCTGTAAGTTTTATTTCCGCCAGTAAAAGTAGTTTCAAAACTAGACACGATCTCGTTGCGAGCAACGAGGAGGTCTTCCTTCCAATTTTAGAAGTTGAGATACATGTATGACCTTTATTTTGCTATTTACCAGCTAAATGATTTGTAAAAAGAAAAAAAAAAGATCTCTTGATTCTGAACAGACAATTTTCTTCTATTTCTTTATCTTTTTTCCTTTTTTTTTTTTTTTCAGCCCCTTTTTCTTGATATCAACTGAAAGATCTTATTATTTTAAACACATTTTGTTCATTAAGTGTTCAGAAATGTGTTACCGTTCTTGAGATATTTGGGAAAGATTGCTTTAGGGGCCGACCCTTTATCTCCCTGTAGGGTCCATTTGACGAAACTTTGATGGTTAAATTTTATTACGAACACTATTCTTAGCATCTTCTCTTATATAATGCTTTTCAAAATATTTCTCCTTTTTAAGATATAAATGATCAAAATATTGGACTTCTAGCCCCTCAAAACCCCTAATTATGTAACATATCCGAAAACTTTTAACATGCGTAGATAAAGACCTAGAAGATTAACATTTTTGCTTCTATAACACATTACAAAATGTTTCTTATTAAAGAGATATAGATGAAAGACTTTAGACCCTTCTGAGCCCCTAATATGAGGGGTCAGCCCCTTTTGCTTGCTGTCAGTTGAAAGGTCTTGTTTATATAAACTTTTAATGTTCTACATATGTTAACAAAATATTTATGACAAGAAAGATATTCGTGATCAAATCTCAAATTTCCCAAAAAACTGTCAAAAAAGTTAACATCAACATTTTCAGGTTCAGGCGAGCTTCCAGGACAATGACTTCTAGTCAAATCTAAAACAAGCATGCAAATCTACCATAACCACTCTATCTTGCACATAAATTTCAAGTCTTTAACTATAACGGTTTTTGAGGAGATGCGTGGACAATATCATGTCCCAAAATACATGAAAAAGGGAGATAATTCAGAAGCGGAGTTGAATTTTCAGACAAAAAGTTGTATGCAATGAGAGGTTCACCTAAGACATCATCCCTGTAAAAATCATTAAAATCGATGGAGAAATGGCTGAGAAATTAAGGGTGTCTACCAAGAAGAAAATTTAAATAATATAGAAGAACTAGACACGATCTCGTTGCGAGCAACGAGGAGGTCTTCCTTCCAATTTTAGAAGTTGAGATACATGTATGACCTTTATTTTGCTATTTACCAGCTAAATGATTTGTAAAAAGAAAAGAAAAAAGATCTCTTGATTCTGAACAGACAATTTTCTTCTATTTCTTTATCTTTTTTCCTTTTTTTTTTTTTTTTTTTTTTTTTTTTTTTCTCAGCCCCTTTTTCTTGATATCAACTGAGAGATCTTATTATTTTAAACACATTTTGTTCATTAAGTGTTCAGAAATGTGTTACCGTTCTTGAGATATTTGGAAAAGATTGCTTTAGGGGCTGACCCTTTATCTCCCTGTAGGGTCCATTTGACGAAACTTTGATGGTTAAATTTTATTACGAACACTATTCTTAGCATATTCTCTTATATAATGCTTTTCAAAATATTTCTTTTTAAGATATAAATGATCAAAATATTGGACTTCTAGCCCCTCAAAACCCCTAATTATGTAACATATCCGAAAACTTTTAACATGCGTAGATAAAGAGCTAGAAGATTAACATTTTTGCTTCTATATCACATTACAAAATGTTTCTTATTAAAGAGATATAGATGAAAGACTTTAGACCCTTCTGGGCCCCTAATATGAGGGGTCAGCCCCTTTTGCTTGCTGTCAGTTGAAAGGTCTTGTTTATATAAACTTTTAATGTTCTACATATGTTAACAAAATATTTATGACAAGAAAGATATTCGTGATCAAATCTCAAATTTCCCAAAAAACTGTCAAAAAAGTTAACATCAACATTTTCAGGTTCAGGCGAGCTTCCAGGACAATGACTTCTAGTCAAATCTAAAACAAGCATGCAAATCTACCATAACCACTCTATCTTGCACATAAATTTCAAGTCTTTAACTATAACGGTTTTTGAGGAGATGCGTGGACAATATCATGTCCCAAAATACATGAAAAAGGGAGATAATTCAGAAGCGGAGTTGAATTTTCAGACAAAAAGTTGTATGCAATGAGAGGTTCACCTAAGACATCATCCCTGTAAAAATCATTAAAATCGATGGAGAAATGGCTGAGAAATTAAGGGTGTCTACCAAGAAGAATATTTAAATAATATAGAAGAACTAGACACGATCTCGTTGCGAGCAACGAGGAGGTCTTCCTTCCAATTTTAGAAGTTGAGATACATGTATGACCTTTATTTTGCTATTTACCAGCTAAATGATTTGTAAAAAGAAAAAAAAAAAGATCTCTTGATTCTGAACAGACAATTTTCTTCTATTTCTTCATCTTTTTTCCTTTTTTTTTTTTTTCCTTTCTTTTTTTTTTTTTTTTTCAGCCCCTTTTTCTTGATATCAACTGAAAGATCTTATTATTTTAAACACATTTTGTTCATTAAGTGTTCAGAAATGTGTTACCGTTCTTGAGATATTTGGGAAAGATTGCTTAAGGGGCCGACCCTTTATCTCCCTGTAGGGTCCATTTGACGAAACTTTGATGGTTAAATTTCATTACGAACACTATTCTTAGCATCTTCTCTTATATAATGCTTTTCAAAATATTTCTCCTTTTTAAGATATAAATGATCAAAATATTGGACTTCTAGCCCCTCAAAACCCCTAATTATGTAACATATCCGAAAACTTTTAACATGCGTAGATAAAGAGCTAGAAGATTAACATTTTTGCTTCTATATCACATTACAAAATGTTTCTTATTAAAGAGATATAGATGAAAGACTTTAGACCCTTCTGGGCCCCTAATATGAGGGGTCAGCCCCTTTTGCTTGGTGTCAGTTGAAAGGTCTTGTTTATATAAACGTTTAATGTTCTACATATGTTAACAAAATATTTATGACAAGAAAGATATTCGTGATCAAATCTCAAATTTCCCAAAAAACTGTCAAAAAAGTTAACATCAACATTTTCAGGTTCAGGCGAGCTTCCAGGACAATGACTTCTAGTCAAATCTAAAACAAGCATGCAAATCTACCATAACCACTCTATCTTGCACATAAATTTCAAGTCTTTAACTATAACGGTTTCTGAGGAGATGCGTGGACAATATCATGTCCCAAAATACATGAAAAAGGGAGATAATTCAGAAGCGGAATTGAATTTTCAGACAAAAAGTTGTATGCAATGAGAGGTTCACCTAAGACATCATCCCTGTAAAAATCATTAAAATCGATGGAGAAATGGCTGAGAAATTAAGGGTGTCTACCAAGAAGAATATTTAAATAATATAGAAGAATGAGAAACAGTAGAATAACAGTAAGGTCTTCCGCTGAAGACGGAAGACCTTAATGAGAAACAGTAGAATAACAGTAAGGTCTTCCGCTGAAGACGGAAGACCTTAATGAGAAACAGTAGAATAACAGTAAGGTCTTCCGCTGAAGACGGAAGACCTTAATTATAATCATAAATTATCGCACGCAATATTATGATCTCACTTACAATGATCAGATCTTTTATGACTAACGACTTACTATAGTCTGTCCCGAGATATTCATGCAGCACATTTGGCCGATTTTGAATAAAAATATACATATCTGTGAAATAAGTGCAATTGAAATCGATGAAATGGAAAATTTCCAAGATATCTTCATTAACACATTATCATTTTGCACTCATACAAGTTAACAGGAACGAAAACCTATTCCTTACGGAGATTTATAATGGGGAATGTTTACATCTTTTCTCCATTCGGAAGACACTTGGAATACCTCGCGCAATTTTTCAACGTTATCATCCGGGTCTGCTTCTTTTTAGCCATGTATTGAAACATGATCATCTAGAGGGGGCGGAGAAATCTTGGAAAATTTTCATACTTTTGAATGAACATTGTTTAAACCTTGAGGTATTTATGAATATCGAGTATTTAAGCAAAATGTGAATCCAGGATATCTTGGGACAGAGTATAGTCTCAATTTGATGCAAGAACTGCTTTGTAGACTTACACCGATACATGTTCATATCGTACACAACGTTCACTACTATGGAAGATTTGAGAGAGAGAGAGAGAGAGAGAGAGAGAGAGAGAGAGAGAGAGAGAGAGAGAGAGAGCAAGTTTACTTAGTAAAAGTACATTGACCCTTATTTATGGCTGTATAGTTACATGTATTTGGTTTTACATACAGATACAAGTGTGTTGGTATCTAATGTAGGTACAATATATGTTGTATTGAAAGAAATGTCGGAGTCGAGATCAATTATTTCCTATTCTTTTCTATTTGAGCTGTGAATTAAGCACTTCCGGTTATCACTTCCTTTCGATCCTCGTTGATCACGTGGGTTGTGAGAGTATATAAGCGGCTAGAACAGGGGTTGTTAGTCAGTTGCAGTCTGAAGTTGAAGACGTTCACTTCGCAATAGGTGAGGACAAACCCTTGGTAATAGGATAAGTCTTACGTGACTGAATAAGGCTTTCGAGACTTGATTTAATATTGTATTAGCTTGTGATTAGCTGCTAGGGTTGATAGAAAGCGCGCTCCATGATAGAGTGGGATATTGTAAATATTATTGATTAAAATATTTGATTGGGAAATGTATAGTTTATATACATATTTCTTAAATTGCTCAGTCAGAGCTCAGTCAAAGCAGCCGAATATCTGAACGCAGAAACGTTACAATATCACTCTTTGTTTGATGCGCTACCAGAGTGATCATTGTACATATGCCAATTGTAATTTAAGTTTTCTGACTGATCTAGTGAAAAATACATGTATTTCAAACATGTACGTGTACGTGTTCACTCTATATATTGTATATAGATCTATATAAATAAAAATTTTTTGATAAAAATATTTTTCTGACTCTAAATTCGATTCTAATCTATAGCATTTATAAAGAACAATACAAGATAGAAATACCTTTAATATTAAACATGCTTAAAACAGTTCGATTTATTGATTTATAATCTAAACATTTTAATAATATAGAATAATTTTAGCTTTAAACATAATGTTTTTAACTTTTGTTCACGTTTTGTTTTTTGTTTTTTGATTTTTTTTTGGGGGGGGGGAGGGGGGTCTGCTCTTCAGGAGGTCGGTCAAAATTCAAAGCCCGAAAAAATCGAGCTTTCTCTTTATTCAAAATATTAGATAATTTGAATTAAGAGATTATACATGAACAACTTTTTAAAGACTGGAAATAAGAGCTCTTCTTCAGCATCTTAATTAAAAAAATATTTACATCTTTGCTCAAACCCAAAAGTTTTGAGAACATGAGTCTTTAAAAATTGAAAACTGAAAGATTGTTAAAGTTTAAGTTTTGAAATGTAGTAATCTGTTAATATTGATTTATATATTCAAAGCTTCCTTTTTATTTGTAATAAAGTAGAGGTATTTTGTTTATATTGTACAAAATGCATCCTTTCTGTTGTTGAAATTATGTCATCTCAGGGAAAAAAGAACAATATATGTGTAACATTACCTTGAACTCTTTAAAGACATGAAATATACCTTATTTACCTAATAAATCGATAAACAGAATGTATCGATTTGTCTGTTTAGGCAAAAAAAAAAAAATCGTCCGGGTGTTTTGAATATTATATGACATCATTTGATAGAGAATATATGCGTTTGATTGAGATATAAAATGGGTAACTGAAAGACTGAACAAACACGATTATTTGTTAAATGTAGGTTATGCAAACAAAGGGCATCAGAAGAAACTTGAATTCGAAGTAATACATGTATACAAAATACAGTAAATCACAAAGTTCTCTAGCCAGGGATGAATACACTTTACATATAACAAATAAACCATCGTCTTAATGCCATGATCTGGATTCCGGTAAATATGGTCTACTTGTGTTGGATTGATTATACATGTATGTACAGTAAGACGTACCCTTTCAAGACCCCCACCCACCTTTTAATTTCAAATAATAAACAATTCAAATTTATCAAATCCTCGAATAATTCCACAAGCTTTATATGTGAATGTAACTGGATATCGAAAATCACATGAAATGTATACACATCCATTGGATTGATTCGAAAATGCTTAATTACATCGGTACATTTTTATACTTGCATATAATGTTATGATTTAATAATTGTTATATTTTTTACCAATCACCACCAGATGAGAAAGAACCGCACATGTTCGTGTATTATATTATAATACATTTGTTTCGATATACCACAGTAGTTTTAAATATATGCCATTTAAATCTGCAGTGAAATTTGGACCCATCCCAATGGTGCCACTTTTATCATATCATTAAAACATCATAAATTATAAACACGACAAACTTACCCGTGCACTGGATCACCATTCCGACTCTCTACTCTGATGTCCGACAATTCTTCGCCAGGGGTCGCCATATCTGGAAAAAAACAAAACAAAAGTGAAAGATCGAAACAAATACAATTATATCAATAATCGTCGAATAAAATAAAATAAAATATTTGATAATTATAATGCAAACAGTTCCATCTTAATGAAAAGCGTGGTCTAAAAGTCTTTTATGATTAAAACCAGGCAAATTTTAATTACTAAACCGTTCATCTCAGGCACGTATCATTGTTTTTGAAAGTGTGTGTGTGGGGGGGGGGGGGGGGGGGGGGGGTAAGATTTTGCTGATAAATATAGATTCACGTCTGTCTGTAAACTATAATTTACATTCGTTAACTATAGTTAAGAGTTGATAATCATAGTTTCACTATCGTGAAACTATATTTATCAGATAAACCATGTTTTCTATTGCAAATGATTGTTTTCAGTGTTAATTATAGTTTTACACTTCTGAAACATATATGATCGCGTTAAGTATGGTTTACAGATGTGAAATATAGATACTCGTCGTTAACCATAGTTTTCTGTCCGTAAACTATAGTTTACAACCATTAAACCTAGTTATCGACTGTGAAACTATGATTAGCTCATTTTTGTGAATTTGGCGTGCCATAGATATGAAAGACTCTTTATGTTGTGAAAAATTTAAACAGTTCTCTTAAATTCGTCAAATTTCAAATAGACCGAAACAAAAAAGTTGGCTTTTTCGTAATGACTATAGTTATAGTGAAATTGGGTAAATTAACAAAAATCTTTATCAATTTAATTGATACTTTGAAGTATGTACATTATCATTAAAATGATATTTAAATATAGGTTAACATGTACATCAACATACAAATGATAATGAATCTATTCATACACATCTAGTCATTAAACCAAACATGTTTAAATTTATGATAAACAATATCAAATTGTGAATTCGATAGTAACTTTGTTTTACATTCCATTAGTACAAGTATAACAATATGTTTTACAACTGGTCATATATTTTTTTTTTAGTTTTGTAATCAATTAAAGAATTGATTGATTTTTAATTTATAATGTATTTTCAATTATGCTCTGGCAGGAAAAAAATTATTTACTTACCTACCTACCCAACTTCAAAATTTAGGGTCGGGTTAGGGGAAACAAAGATATTTTTAATAATGACCTAAGTATTCAGTAATAATTTTAAGTTCGAAATCAAGTTCGAATTCCCTCTATCAGTTTTCAAATCTCTACCCAAATTTGATTCAATTAAACAAAAAATTAAATTAACAAAAAATAAATTAAATGATGATAATTCAAAAACAATTAGAGAATTAAACTACATGTACTTAAATATTGACCTTATTCTGCCGGCATAAAATTGATGTGAGGTCAATGATCAAAATTTTGAGAAATGGTCTGTTTTGTAGCATTTTCAATATTTTGCATTGCGTTCCATACGATTATCTTAATGATTAAGTGAAATAAAACCAAACGAAAATATCCAAAATTATATTTGATTAACATATAAAGCCTTAACTTTTGATATCATAGTACTGACAAAAATGTTTTAGCGGAAAACAAAATCTGCAAAATTTTATCCGAATTTTCTTTATTTTGCTATAAGTTAAGTTTTGTTTGAACCTAATTCCATAATATAATAAAAATATCGAATATGTTATATCAAAAATAATTCATTTTATATATACTTTTTGTGTTTAGAACAATTTTATTCATGGCATTGATCTTTATAACACTTTTCTTCTATATGATGTCGACTGTAGGGTTGAAACCAAATAAAAGATAAAAACTAAATCTACAGGAAGTAGATATATACATGTACATGCAATTAGGTGCATAAAACTAGGTGAAATTTATATCAAATAATAGTTTATACTTAATATACAAACAAAAACACATGCACCTACCAGAAAGAGGTCCCTGTCAGCGATGTATAATTATCACAAACACCCACGGTACCCCCATAAATTACAACCTTCACAAAAACTAATAATGGTAGCAACAGACAAGCCGGTATTGACTCTGATCTTGACCTGTTATCGGATTTTATCATTATTGTCTCTATCCACGGTAACATATGATGTTTATATTTCTTATTAGATCCATTTTTCTTTTTTTTTAAAGAGGATGTTTTTTGCATTTTTATTTTCATTTTTACTGTGGGAATGGGGGATATCTATTTTTTAAGGGGGATGTTTTGTTGTGTTTTTTAGAAATTTCTTATGCGCGCGCACGTGTGTGTGTGTGTGGGGGGGGGGGGGGGGGGGGGGGTGGTGTCCTAATGTCACATTTTGACACAGGATCCCATTGTGTACCATTATCTTTCCTCATTGTAACGGTGACAGTTATATTTCTCCCGTATCTAATAACCTCTAAACCCTTTATCAGTTTTCAAGCCATAAAATGTATACAGATACAAATGGACACACCGGAGCCAGAGAGTACACAAACAGAGTCATATTTATCTACATGTATCATAATATAATTACCATGCACTCTTTGTTCGAAGTTCAAGCTTAGTTTTTAACATTACCAACAATATGAAATCAATTGTTCACGACATATACCCCACCCCCCCCCCCCCCCCCCCCCCCACCGGACCAAAAACAAAGGAAGATATATTTACATGCAAGATGAAAGTAAACATTCAAAATAAAACTTATAAAAATAAAAGTCATATAGAAGTTCATCAGGATCATGAGGATCAGTTAATATCCACAATCCTACATTCTGGGCAAGACAAGAGTAGTTGGTATTCATTATGAACAGGAAGATCAAAACAAAAGACTTACATCTGTAATAGGATTTTATAGAATATTAAACAGAATAAAAATATGAAAAAGGTTATGCCATTTTCTTCCCCCTTCTTCATTAATTTTACAAAGTGTAAGCTTAATCGCAGTGTATATCGATCATTCCTTTGTTTTTCTTGAGAGCTAGAAAAAGATTCAAAACGGTCAGAGAGCACTATAGATAAAAACAGCGACGGAATTACTTATTACAAGGAAGTTCACTAGACACTTTTGTTTGTTTGTTTTATGTATATTTTTAATGTACATAAAGCGAGAAGACAGAAGGAAATATTTTATTCTTTATTACATATAATACGCAGAATGGTCTAACAAAAAACTCAATAGTCTAACAAAAAACTCAATATCTAGAGCCTCGTTTAACTGTTATCTGAACAAAGTTAAACTCGATAAAACCATTAATTATAAAATACAGTAATAATCTTCAATAAAAGCGGAAATTTATTTCATGTGGTAATATTTTATAAAATCCCCTTGTTATAAACAAAACGTGATAAACATTTAGATCTTATTTGTGCATTACTTCAATGAAACATGACCTTGCTCTTTATTTCCTATAGTATTGACCATGCATGGCTACATAAGAAAAATATATGCGAAAAAAATCGATGCGATATCGACACAATGTATGAAATGCTTAATACAGATATTAAGACAGATTTTTACATGGGAAAATGGCGACTCCTCGATCTCGACGTAAATTAATATACTTCATTTTTCGAGGTCGGTTAGCATGTTTAAGAGAAAGTCTGAGGGAAGTAGAGTGATAATATCAGTAGTAAATTTCCTGAAAATTTTAATTTTTTGAGGCGCCGTAAATTGCAGGTTTTTACAATGGGAGGCACTGTAGCCTCCCAGGTTGTCCATCCGAATTTTTTCAGACCGGGAGCTACAGACCTGCAGCTAGCAAGTCATTAAAGCAAGATCTCAGAGTTCTTTTTATTGCATGCACTTTAAATGCTTAAGTTATATTGTTAAAGAGGAAGTACATACCAAAGCTACATAGGTAATTACTAAACGAAAATAATTTTGTTTATACTCAAATTATTGCGCGAACTAGAGCGAGAAACATTGTTTTTAGAAAAATTCACAAATTATCTGTGCCGCATGCACGGCCGTAATCTTTTTAAAGGCAAACGAGAAAAATGATTAAATTATAAAATGGCAACCAAACTTTGTTTTACACAATTCCAATTAACCAATTAAACCGATACACCCAATCAGTCATAGCGAATTATCGTCCATGAATTTAATCACATATTGCCGCTTACATTGTATTTACTTTATCATCCATGTGTGGTTGCATTTTCATATAGCAAGGATTCCTGCATCATTGGCTTCATCTGTTTGGCATTCTACGTGTTATAGTAGACATCTATATCTATATTAAACTGTATTAAACTACATTACACTGTATATTTCTTTGACCCGTCTATGTATTGTTATATCAACTTCACTCTCAAAAATATGTTTTACCCGTCTTTATATAAAGTTATGCATCGATTCTATATAGCTCCCCAAAATCAGTATGTACAGTTGTATGTATGTCAATGGTAAAATATGTAAGCTACGAGTTTAACGTAATATTTTAAAATTAAGGGATTGAAACAAATGATTATAGTAATGAAAACCGATTTCTCATCGTAATTCCCCTCAAAACATGCTTTGAAAAAAAGTCCGTAAACCCCGAGTTCCATTACACGAATCAATTTCCGACCTAAATTTCAATGTTATAGATAAATCTGCATAAAATTCCCTCGGGGATGTCTTAAATTCTTCAATAAATTGTATTTAAGTAGTGAAGAAGTAAACTTTTAGATCACAAACCTCTCTCGATCTTTTGGACTGCCCTGTACAAGGTGTTTCCCGGCAACTGTTTAGCTTACTGCTGAAAGATTCGTTTTGCGTCCCAGTCAGATTTAAAGGAAGATATCTTTTCAATAGATCAATAGATACTAGAGAATTTTAACTAGGTGACCTGTATACGTACATGTACATGCGACAAGTGCAAAATAAATTTAATTATTATATGCACCATGTTTTGTGAGTGGAGGGAAGGGGGGCGAATAGAGCTAGGTGGTACAATGTACTAACAACCCCTGGAAAAAATACCGGGGTGAAGCTAGCAGCCACTAACAGCAGCCACTAAGCCCCTACAAGCTAGCAGCCAATAAGGAAAATCATCAAAGTACTACGAGTACTGGAATAGAAAATTATATTTCAGTTTATTATCGGCATATTTTAATTAATATCAAGAAAATTTATGGATAAATAAGTTTTATGAGCATTGACAACTTTGGAAGCAAAAAAGCTAGCCTGGGTGAGAATTATGAATGCGTTTGTGTCTAATGGAATTCAATGAAATTTTGGTATTTGTCTATACGTATACTTAAATTTGATCCCCAAGTCTGTTTACTTTTCTCCAGAAATAACATCCATCGAAATTAAAAAAACAATCCTCGTATTATTACAATAATGGGACGATCAGACCTATTACATTGTGATTTTATTCTCATGAAAAAATTTGCCTCTGTCGCAAACCAAAACCAAAACAACAGAAATCCAAAGCTGAATTTAGAATTATTTTGAGTCAGCCATGTTTTGACGTGAACCTTCGAGAAAGATATATACAAGACAGTATTTAGCTTACCCGAACTTTGGCATTTTTTAGCATTTCACAATGATATAGGGGTAAAAAGTGGTTCATTATCTCCCTTATCTTTGAAGTCTGCATCAAACGGATACCAGGGCAGTGTAGAAGACCCATATGTCTATTATTTTCCGGTCTCAAATTTGGGCTGTAGGAGTACGCGGTTATGATAAGGCAACTCTCAGCGATCGATTGCGTAAAAATTCCTCTGATCGATATGACGTCACAATAAGCAGCATGATGTCATATTTTACTCTGAAACATGTCCATTTTAACTTTATCTCTGGTCCAAATTATAAAAACTGCAGGCGTAAAATGTCACTAGAAACTCTTCTGACTGAATATATCTTCAATTTCTCTGTATTACGTATAATTTACATTGATGACGTCACAAGCATGTTTAATAGAGAAGATCAGGATAATACAGGTATGGATATTTTGTTTTACCAGCGAGTGTTATAAGGTAAGCAGATAGACATTTATATGGCTTGACCGGCATTTCCTCTGTCAGTGTTTAAAAAAAGGCAAAAGTGTAACATTACCCCGAATATTATGAAAGATGAATTTAGCAAATATCAAAAGCATATGACCTAAACTACTTGAAAAGTGCTGCTAGAATCCTTTGCTTCGTTGTTGTAATTGAAAAATACGTAGTATTTTCAATGAAATTGAAAAAGTTGAGGGGGTTTCCGATAAATAATGACAAAATTTATTTTATGCGATTAAGAATATGATTATAGCAGTAATACTAATCAACATGATTGAATTGCCGATCGAATTATTGTATTATACATACAAATGAAATTCGGGGTAGTGTTACACTTTTTGATTTTTTGTTAAGGTAAAATATTCATCTATTTTTAACTGTCACGTGATACCATGGCACGGCAGCTTCAAAGATCGACTCGATTCCAAAGAAGAAATATAATATCTTGGTGAACACATTCACTTGATATTTATATTTAGCACAGTTTTGATAAAAAAATAAACAATATTTAAAATGACCATAATATCGACGATTATCAAACTCAGAGTTACCTTATCCTACCCGCGTACCACCAAGTGGTTCCCAGAAGTTCGGGCTCATTTCAGGGGTTTATATCTCAGTTGAGTTTGATCACAAAAACTTGAAAATACTGGGGTTCAATAGAGGATCCCAAGAGGTATTCATAATATTTGAATGCGCCTAAGACCCCGAAAAGGGTCCAGTTAGCTCACCCAAACTTCGGCATTTTTTAGCATTTCACAACGAGTAAAACGTGGTTAGCTCACCCAAACTTCGGCATTTTTTAGCATTTCACAACGAGTAAAACGTGGTCCATTATCTCCCTTATCTTTGAAGTGTGCACCAAACAGATACAAGGGCAGTGTAGAGGATCCATAGGGCTATTACTTCCCGGTCTCAAATTTGGGCTGTAGGGGTACCACCAAGTGGCTCCCAGAGGTTCGGGCTCATTTCAGGGGTTTATATCTCAGTTGAGTTTGATCACAAACACTTGAAAATACTGGGGTTCAATAAAGGATCCCAAGAGGTATTCATAATAAGCATTAGAATGCGCTAAGAACCCTAAAAGGTCCAGTTAGCTCATCCAAACTTCGGCATTTTTGCAAGTTCGGGTGAGCTAACTGGACCCTTTTAGGAGTCTGGGAGCCAATTGGTGGTACCCTTACAGCCCAAATTTGAGACCGGGAAATAATAGCCCTGAGGATCCTCTACACTGCCCTGGTATCCGTTTGATGCACACTTCAAAGATAAGGAAGATAATGGACCACTTTTACCCCTATATCATTGTGAAATGCTAAAAAATGCCGAAGTCCGGGTGAGCTAACTGGACCCTTATAGGGGTCATAGGCGCATTCTAATGCTAATTATGAATACATCGTGAGGTCCTCTACTAAATCCCAGTGTTTTAAAGTTCTCGTGATTTTACTTAACTGAGATATAAACCCCTGAAATGAGTCCGAACCCTTGGAAGCCACTTGGTCATACCCCTACAGCCCAAAGTTGAGACCGGGAAATAAAAGCCCTATAGGTCCCCTACACTGCCCTGGTATGCGTTTGATGCACACTTTAAAGATAAGGGAAATAATGGACCACTTTTACCCCTATATCATTGTGAAATACTAAAAAATGCCGAAGTTAGGGTGAGCTAAATACTCTCTTGTATATATTTTAGCAATTTTGCTCAAGGTTCACGTCAAAACATGGCTGACACAAAATAATTCCAAATTCACCTTTGGATTTTTGTTGTTGCCCCGACAGGGGCATATTTTTTAATGAGAATAAAATCACAATCTAAAATTTTTGATCGTCCCATTTTTGTAATAATACGAGGACTTTTTTTATTTTCGATGCATGTTATTTTCGTAGAAAAGGGGGTATAGATTTTTAAGCATACATATAGACAAATACCAATATTCAATTGAATTCCATTAGACACAAACGCATTTATAATTCTTATCCAGGCGAGCTTGACTGCCTCTGAAGTTGTCAATGCTCAAAGAAATTATTCATGCATAAATTTTCTTGATATTAATTAAAATATGCCGATAATAAAGTTAAATATAATTTTTTGTTCGAGTACTCTCAGTACTTTGATGTTTTTTCTTATTGGCTGCTACCTTCTACGGGCTTAGTGGCTGCTTTTAGTGGCTGCTAGCTTCAGCTTGGTGGAAAAATTGACTAATCAAAGAATACATGCATTAAAGTTGCGAAACTATGAAAATTCATGTAATAAAATATATTTTGTATCACTTCCCCAGCTATCGCCTCCCTTTCCAAAAGACGTTTTGATTTCTATATTTGCATTTTTGCCGCGTTTTAACCACTTTTATTTTATTTTATGACGGCATTAATTCGCCTTTTTTTTGCGTTATTACGCCTTTTATTTTATTTTCTGTAAAATTAATGATTCTTAATAAGCTTTTGCAATTTAGCGAATAGGTTCAAATTAAGATATAATTTATCATGCAAAATAAATCGCTAACATATTTGAAATTTAGTCAGTGGTTTCGTAACTTACGAACATGGAACATGAACAGACGGCCAAACTGTGTAAATCAATTAATTTAGCGTACATATGTATTTTCTTGAGCAAACTAGGATTGTTAAAACGTTGTTTCAATGCGTAACAGTTATGGCCCATCGTCTTTGGATTCTTTGCTCAAATTATTCTGTTAATAATAAAAAATAATTTGCAATATCTTAAATTACTTTCTGACTTTATGCAGAATAAGAATCCTTATTTACAAGACTTAGTGTCAGCATAGATCATGTATCACATATCACGTATAAACGCATTGATGGTAAATATTTTAAAATATTTGCAATTAAATATATTCTGAAAGAAGACTTATCTTTGATCTGTACATCTTTAATACCTATATAATAAAAAATAAAAGTGTTCGCTCATTGGCATCGTAACGCCTAAACAAAATTAAAATAATACATGTACATGCACTTCAAATAGCCATAGACAATGATATCAAAGCAACACAAACATTCACACAATGAATGCATGCAGATAATATGCTTGAAAGCACTGTCTATTAAAACGAAAATGAATTGTCTATTTATACAAGTAGTTTACTTAGACAAAAAAAAAACCCAAAAACCAAAACAAAACAAAACAAAAACAAGCAGAAAGCTAGGTGGAGGTCTGCACGTATATGTATATAGGCCGATATTATATGTTACATATTTTATTTTTAAACCTTTAAAACTAGCGACTCGCAGAGAGAGAGAGAGAGAGAGAGAGAGAGAGAGAGAGAGAGAGAGAGAGAGAGAGAGAGAGAGAGAGAGAGGGGGGGGGGTTGAGAGGTTATGTCCAAGACACGATGTAGTATCGATATTGATGATATCGTCGATATTGTATCGATATCGAATCACTAGTTTTGATACTATAAATCTCAAATGCATATCTGTTTTAATATCAGAAAGCATTTTATACAATGTGTCGATATCGCATCGATGTCATTTCACTATGATACGTGTATGATTCATGAAAGCAAGAGTTTTAAGGTTGAGCTCACATTGTGCCGAGTATGAACTGCATTTTTATTTAATAAAATTCATACATTTTTCACGTCGGACATCATAAAAGATAGGGTGATTCTATCCTACTGCTATAAATTCTTTTTCGGATTTTGAATATAAATAACAAAAAACCGGAGTCGAGTGTACACCAATCATAAGTAATCTCCATTTTAAAACGAACAATAGACGTCTAATTTTTTTCATGAAAATGTATGTGGGCAACTGTAGTATCTATGACTTGCGACCATACAGTTGTTTAGGTAAGAAATTGTTATAAAGATATTTGCTATGAAATAGGGCATGGATCATTGGGATTAGGTTACGATCTTAATTCTAATGCATACAGAACCAGATGACGATGCCCTTGTCTAATGCAATGCACTACAATATTACTTTTTTTCAAATGTTCTTTATTTCTAACTACTGATCCAGATAATTGGTATCATCATCGTTTCATTACCAAACTCTAGATCAAAAACCAGTAGATGTTTGCTTCATTAAAAAGAATAATCATTATATTAGAGTTTAAAATAGATCGTTTGTCACTCTTATCTCAAAATAATGTTATACCCACGTGAAACAGGCCCAACATTCAGTACTCTCATTACTTTGATTTGATAAAGGCAACGCTTTGACTTACATATACATGTAGTATCCGATTGCGTTATAGTTTCTGTTACATGCTATAAAGCCTTTAGCGTAAACTTTAACTGCTTAAAAACCACAAGAACATTTATCGCAAATTGCTGATTAGAATGATGCACACGTGTGTTGCATATATTCTACCTGTTTATATTTGATTTTGCATGCATTTACGGTATAATGTATAGAAATTCAACGTATCTCGATTGGATTTATTTTGCTGAAATATCCAATGCAAAAAATTGTCACCTTGTTAATGGGAATAAAAATGATTTTGGATCTGTGTTTACTTAGTGAATAAAGTATCAGGTTTCACTATCTTAGTCAATTTAAGTCATCAATGGTACACAGGGGTAAATCTTAGTCAATTTAAGTCATCAATGGAACACGGGTAAATTGTTATCTTTTTTTTATATTAAGTATTTTAATTAAACGAGTGAATAAGTGACAGTCGATTTCTTTTCAAAATGTTCGTTTTGCACTCAAAAAAAATGTTTTGTGATTAATAAATGTTACTAACATCTTTACATCAGCATACATGTATCTTATTATTCCAGATTTTCAAGTATGACATGTGGTAATAAGGAACAGTGTTCAAATTCAAAAGTATCTAATACATCCTATTATTCCATATTTTCAGGTATCTAATGCACACACTCAACTATGCAGACACTCCTTTCAATCAATAATTTATTACGAATACTTGTGCATGATGACTTTACAAGAATCCCCGATTACGCACGATTGTCCTGCCATAAATCTATGTATTGTAGTTTACTGTTGACTCTATTATTTCGGCGAGACACAATAACCATGCTTGGTCCACTTTTAACCTTCCCAATCACTACACCCAGTTTTTGTCAATGGCACAGTACTTCAACTGATTGAGGAATTGAAAAAGGAATGAACACCAAGTAATGATCACGAGAAAAATGAAATAGAGAGGGTGCAAATCACGTGCGCTGCATGCGGTGCATTTTTTATTCTTCAAATACGCCCACTACCTTCGGTTGCACAACTCTGACAAAAGTAGTTAAATGTACCATATTCCCCCGTTATCCTTAAAATTATTCTTTAGATTTAAGAAAAGAAAATATACATCGGTTCTTGTCTTAAATATGCTGCATAAATGTCATATACTTAAAATTTTGAATATTGTGTATCGGATGTAGAGGGCTTTCCTTCACATGGGATCTCGCCTTTATTTTATTTTTATATGTTTACCAGCGATGAAGATCGAATCAAGGTCAAAATAAATCAGAACAATAAACTTAAGATCACATTTTACATGACAAGTTCATCTTAATTCATTTTTGGAAGGGAATAGATGATTCCTCTTCGGAGATAAAAAAAAAAAAAAAAGAAAAAGAAAATCAATGTTTGAAGAAGTATGACATTGTCAAACCAATTTTCGCGGATTTTTTTGATGTGCAATATAAGAGTAAATTGCAAAGCACATAACTAATATTTTTTACTTCTCATATGAGCGGGAAAAAAAATATGAATAAAGAATGCATGACTTCATTGTCGGCATTCAAAACAGATATTAAAACATGACATTTACATTCACAATTTAGAGTTTTTATGAAAGTTTTGCATTTTATAAACAAATAATTCGTCAAATTAATTAAAGGAGAAAGGCGAAGGTGACTTGAATTTGACATGCAATGAAAGCTGATAGAGTGTCAAACGATAATTCTTAACTGCAATTGTCCAACTCACAAGTAAAACACGTTTTGCCATGTTATATTAAGTATTTGTGCAATTAATGAACAACGTTTTTATACTTCATCTATATAATTGTAGTTCCGCGAGATTCATAAATAGAATTCACCGAATCTTCCGATTTGATTGTCAAAACATGAAAAACAAATTTGCATTGATAATTCATATTTTTTTTTTTACATTTAGAAATCGCCACGACGATTGTCATTAATTGATAAAGGTTGAAAGGTGTTCATTTACCTGGAGCAAAGGTTTTGAAAAACTGTTGTGAACTGCTGTGACCGAGGGGTTGTCTGGGTGCTATGCCGGGGATGGAAGAGAGTGACCCAGCCGGGGAGCTGTAACAACTATCAGAATTAGCCATCTCCACCTGTCTCCCCAGGTACAAATACATCATTACAATGTAACGAGGACCAGCATGGTAAGTTTTATATTTCAATTTTGAATGTTGTAAATTTAAGGGAATTTGCCGGGTAATATATCCTTAAGCTTTGCGTCAGATACTCAGAAATGACACAGGTCAAAATGTTATCTGAGGTGCATTTGATTGAATGATATAACATTGATAAATTCTTGTCATTTCACTTGATTTGTGTTTTTACTTTTAAAGCATTGATCATTTTTTTCTTTGTTAATTAAATATTTTTAGAAAAATGAACTAAAGTATTATTAAATAGTATTAAGTGTGTCATCTGGCACAATATATCTTTAGATACAACTCACTAACCCCTCAAATAATATGAATGTTATATGTTTATTTTATTTCATTATTATTACAGGTCTGTATTGTTTGCTTCTCAGGATTTGGGGTAGGATTCTGACCCCCACTTTAAAAACGATGCTTCGGGCCTTGGTCAAAAAAATGTTTATTCACCTTAAAATTAAAAAAATCCTCATTTGAAACGTCATCTTTTATCCTGTTAAGTCAATGACGTAGTAGTAAAAAAACTGTTACGGAGAAAAAGGAGATTTTGCAAGAAAGTATCCGCTTGATAAACTGTTTAGAAAAAAAACATAACAGGTACAGATGTTCCGAGAAACTCCGAATAGATAAAACTTGTAAAACCCATGTTGAATCACTAACATTTTTTGCCCTTTATTTCCTGTGTGAATTTCTCACGATAATAAAAGGTTGTGACCTCTCAATCAATCCATCCTGGACCTGCAATCCTTTCCTTGTCTCGATTTTAACAGCTGTTCAATTTTAAGTATATATATATTTATAAAGTCAAGTGTCAAACGGCAAATATTCATTAACAAAAGCACGAAAGAGATATTAATGAGCATTGCTAAATTACTTACCATAGAAACTTGAATTGAAATTAACATTTGATTAGCTGATCTATGCATTTGTAAGCAGTTTGTAGTTGTTGTTCAGAGAAAACATTTATTCATATTATGTAGTGGACAAGTAATGTTCCTGGATCGTGTAGATTTCAGTCTTTTCATTTTTTCTTAATGAGTCACGATCTATTTTTTTTTTTAGATAGATAGCTAATAATGGGTAAACAATTACATAATTGATATGAACAGTATTACGTAAGGCCGTTCCAGTTTTTTTCAGGTAAGGTTCATCGGGTGATCGGGGGATTTTTATGTACAGTGTAAATAAAACTCAAATTGTGATAAGATTTTTTTGTTATTTATTAAAAATAATGTGTATTACATTTTGCTGATTTATTGTTTTTTTCCAATAATTTTTTTTTAATTTTTGGTGGACGCTAAACGAATAAAAAGCTTAGAATAACCTTATGGGCAGTTTACGATAATATTACTTATTCAGCAGTTGCTGTAATTTACAGGTAGTTCATCACGTAAATTATTCACGATATATTTGGCAATAAAATCAAAACCAAAAATAATATAAATAAAGAAATACTTAAATATCCAAATGGGAAAACTAATTGATTTTGGAAACGTTATGGTTTACAATATAATCATAAAGTAATATTATTTCAGCCATGACTTTGATTTAAATTTGTTTAATTTGTGATTTCAATAATATATGTACATGTACAAAAAACAACTTTTGATCTCTACCTTCAAATTTTTACTTATCTTCTTCGGTAACTATATAACAAAACCATAATTAATTGTCCCTTTATTTAACTGAATAAATCAAGGGTGGCCCAGATATTTGGTGCTGTAGATACTATTATTTACACGTACATCAAAATCATAAGCTTGCATGTTGTACTTGTACGCTGCGAATCTTGGTTGCACCAATTCAAACTAAGTTGTAATGATGTTTCGTATACACAATGTATATCAATACGTAGGTCTACAAGAATAAATATTTCTACTATTTAATCATATGACAATTTATTACAAAAATTCTAACAAATATTTAAGAACATGAAATTCTTACTTTAAAAAAAACCCCGTTAACTTTTTAAAATATAAACATGTTTTTAAAAGCTCATTAATGTAATTAGTGTCTATATATCAATGTACAGTAAAACTCGGTTATAGCAGAATCCTACGGACCAATGAATTTACTTTGTTTTATCCATAATTCTTTATATCCGTTTAACGAATTCGTAATGATAACTATACCGAATTCATTATATACTTGTTCTTTTTTAACCAAACTACATATTTGCTAATTTTGGCTTATGATGGAACGCATTCTTTTGATTCTTTTAATAATCGGATTGTAAATTGAAGAATTCATGTGAAATTAAATTCATTCAAACTATTATGTTTAATGGTAATGCACACTTTTTCAATTGTAGAGTACTTCGTTATAAAAGTGTTTAATTTCGTCATTATTCACCTCTATGAGACTCAAAATCAGTTCGCTATATCCGAAAATTCGTTATATTCGAATTCGATATAACCATAAAATTTTGCAAAGAATTGTTAAGTATTTTACGGGAACTCAAAAGAACTTCGCTATATCCGAGATTTCTCTATTTCCGTGTTCGTACTAAACGAGTTTTACTGTATTTCATGTCATTATTTCAAATTACAATTTCTAAAATTCAATAAAGCGTACATTATTTTATTAAAATGTATATAACACTGTGCCGGATAATTATGCCAGTGCCAAGGTGGCATTTTTGCACCCGCTTAAAATGCAGTTTCGTATAAATCCATTATATACCAAATGACAGACCATTGTCTAGAAAGTATACAACCACTTTTGTTTTTTGTGTGTCTCACCTGACAGGTGAGATATTAACCTTTAAAAATTAATATCCCATAGGAAAATAATAATTCCCATAGGAGACATAATTTTCCTACTGGAAATCATATGGGAGTTTTGTTCAAATCCTATCGGAATTTAAATTCCTAAAGGAAGGTCTTTTATTCCGGTAGGAAATTCAAAATATCCTATAGGAGAATTGTTTTTCCTATGGGGAAAATTATTTTCCAGTAGGAATTTAGTTTTTAAAGGTAACCACAAAGCTGGTTATTAATTCTTAAAGCAATTGTCTATCATATGGCATATTTGAATTTTTCTATACATGCTGCTTAGATGGGTGTAAAAATGCCACCTTGGCAATGGCATAATTATCCGGCACAATGTTATATGCGAAAAACTCTGATGGCCACGTTCTTTTTTTCTAATACAGTAGATTGTTGATAAGGATACAAAAAAATACAAATATAAAAAGCAGCTATGTTACAAATTAAAGAAATAATATTTATATCAAATTATTAAAATAGATTTCCACGATAAAAATACATTAAATAGGAAAGAATATCTCCTTTGTTAACAATATGGGCAGCTTAACAAAGGTATGATTTAGATGATAATAAACACCGCATACCACAGAACTCAAAACAAGATAGAACATGTATGTTAAGAAGTTTTCAATTCTGTATTAATAGGTTCAGGGCTGCGTTGAACGAAAGAACACATGACCTACGACCAAATTAATGTATGCTTATTAATCACAAACTAATCAACAGGAGCATCAATATAATTTTAGAATTTTAGTCAACGGTAAATTAATGGTTGCATATCAATGTTATTTCTTCAAAGAGCATTCTGTGAGAGTGAAAATAATTACCACCTTGATGTAAGTTCTTCAATAAAACGCCGCCCAAATTTTCAGATTGTATGATTACAAAGTAAATAATGAAATATGGGTAATAATAAACATATACACTTAAAAGATTTCCATAACACAATACCAGTGAATATTTTAATTTATACAAATCTAGATCTAATAAATAATAGAAATGATTATAATAAGCGATTACACAGTTTCACAGATCTGTAAGATGAATTATCTGATGTAATTGTTAGATGTAAGATGAATTGAAGATTCTGAGTCAGTGCCCATGCATTGTTATTAAAACGATGATACAGTTCAATGGAAGGCACACCGTTGTCAAACATATCTTTTTTCTACTAGATTACTTTTCAAAATACAAACACAATATTACTTAATAAGTAAGTGTACCATACAACACAAAGATAGTATATAATATGCTTTCCAGCGTTTGTCTCTAAGAAGAGTATTTTCACATATGAACTATCTAAAAGGTGCAATAATGCATGGTTTCATTCCTGGCCTGAAAACCCTTGATTTCGCAACCCAGCTCCCCGTCTGTTCAAAGTATCATGTGTGTGTTGGTGATTCAAGGATCTCCGAACTGTTTTACGTAAGTTAAGTGCTTGGTTCCTTCGTCTTTCGTACCTGTTTGGTAGAGTGTGTTTCAGTGCTGCGCGTTCTTCTGCTGCTCGCTTTATCGTTTCTTCGTTACAATATATGGCTTCCTCCTCGTCTATCACGCTTTCACCTGTGCTCTCATAACTAACATCATCCTTTGCAAGTAGACCGATTTGCTCCTTAATGTCACATGTTTTTCGTTGTGTTAGCTTTGTTATCGACAAAATATGCAAAAGTGTTTCATGTCTATGCATCACCATCCCAATAAACTGTAGAACTAGTAATATAGTAAATATCACCAGAAAAACAAACCCAAGGGGCTCAATTATAATTGGAGGGCCTACAGGTTGAGTTATTTTAATATTAATGATGTATTTTGCTTCGTTCATTGCCGTCATAATAGCTAACCATAGAGCATTGACAAAGAAGAATCCAAACACTACTTTATTCCGCAGTTCCGCCAACATTTCTTTGTCCTTTTCGTCTTTTTTATGATCAGCTTCTAAAGGGTATAAATAATAATGAATTAAATCTTTCCAGAATTTTTCCTCTAAAGGTTCGAGTTTCGAAGGATTCGACTGCCTGACGTTCTCTGTTGCCCATGAACTATCGTCTAAACTCTTTTCCCTCGGGATCGGAGTTTTCATACGCCTACTTTTAAAAAGCGAATGTTTGCCAATTATTTGCCCATCTTCAACAGCATCAGCCTCATCTTTAGTCTTATCAAATATATTTTGAACAGATTCTAAAGATTTTAGAATCACTAAATTGTTCATCCATCGAAATATGGAAAAGAAAGCCTCTGAGCACGATGTCCCAGTTAAATTGGAGCTTTTAACTTGTTTTATCATCCCACTGATCATCTCCGTGGTTACAAAATCGATTTCATCTTCTGTCTCTTTCTTTTTGGTTTTCTTGCGATCTGGCCCAGAGTGTTCTAATACAGCCGTTTTATTTTCTCTTGTTCCCCACGAAATGTTGTTTAAATTGCAAATAGCGAAAATTATTAAAAATAAATAACCTGCTGGAATGCATATGAAATACAGGACACCCCATAACAAATCTCCCAACTCATGAGGATGAAGAAGTCCAGCAATAATAAAGGTCCCCACCAGAATGTAGAAAAACATCCCAGTAGGAGTGTACCACCCCTCGCTAGCAATGGAAACAAGAGTCCCAACCAATACTGCCATCATTAAAAGAGCATATACAGCGCTGAGAACAATTGCAATATTAAGCTGTGTGTCTGTTTTTGCTTTTAGACAAATAAAAATGAACAGTATTGTTGGTCCATATGTTAAAAGATAAGCTGCCCAAGGTGCTACCCCAAATACCGATGATATGGCCGATTCTAAGGCTAGTAACACAGTAGAAGGACCTAATACTGATGATAAAAATAAAATGAACTGGTAGAAGATGTAAAAGTATGAAATGTTTGGGTTCACTTTTGTCGTGCGGGCATAGCTCAAGAGAAGATCCAAGATATTAGCCATTGTAGACGGCATCCATCGCCTTCTTTGGTTGAAGAACTCTTTGAAGTCTTCAGGGGCAAATGTAATGGCTTCTGCGGCGGCACAGTACTCGATTTTGTAACCTTGTTGAAGCATGAGGGTGCAGAGCCAACGGTCTTCACCTGCATTATGAAATTGTCTTTTTCTAAACATGATTTATGAGTTCACAATAATTAGAACATAAAATGTAATGCAAATTCTCAAAGTTACAAGAATTGTTCCAGAATGACAATTACAGTGTATTTGTAAGTCTTGATAAATACGCGATATCAACCTTGATCATATTGAAGAAAATGTCTTGCTTCAGTGGGTAAGGTAGCATAGGTTCTCATTACATTGTCGTCCATGAGGGCTTTGACACGAAACAGACTGAAACATCCAGGGCTACAGAGAACACAACCAAACATATGCTCGGCGGACTTCTGGAGCCAGTGCCCTATGGCGTACTCAAAACGCTGGTACCAGACTACTGGTCCTGAGGAAAAAAATATACTGTTTAGCGTCGTTTTATTTACGTGTTTAAACAGATAAAAATAAAGGACAAAAAATATATATGAAGTGCGTACGTTTTACTTTAAAGAATTATGTTTTAGCAAATAAACACTTAACAATGAAAATTGAAATACCAGATCCTCCTGGTTTAATACGACCGCAGGTGGCTCCAACTTTTGGATTTATCTTCATTCTATCAATCAGGAGTTGTAGTGCTTCCGGTTGGAAATCAACATCACCGTCAAGGGCAAGAATGTAAGTGTTTTCAGCCTATATAAAAATTGAAATTTATATATTATTATACAAACTCATTGCAGTTTAATATATATATATATATATATATATATATATATATATATATATATATATATATATATATGTGTGTGTGTGTGTGTGTGTGTAAAACCACATCAACGTCATACCTTTTGTTTAATATCATCACTTAGAAGTTCAAATATGGAGGGAATATCATCAAAATTGGGGTTTGTTATTGTTGTTGGATTCCTGTCCTTCATAAGGAGTTCGTACCCAATGAAATAGTACATGTACATAATCTAATGAAAGAAAAAAAAACTATATACACAAATTGCTTTTTTTCAACAGCATTTAAGTAAAACATAGCTAAGTTGCATCTCTGTAATAAATTTTAATGCCTAAGTATCTAATTTTGTTTACAATCATAGAAATGTGTGAGTATACATGTATGATATACATATATGCACATATAGAAGTAGTACACATAGGCTTTATAGCGGGGTTTACTTTTCTTAAAGAACTTTACATTAAATGCAATTGGTTATACTTTATATAATATTATCTTGGTCTTCTTACACATATACCTGTGTTAGACCATAGTGGCAAGTGACATTTTACGTTTTTTGGATACATGTGACTCAATATTTCTTGTGACGTATCATGATCATGAATTACCTGTGACCACCTTTTCTTGTGACGGATTTTATCTTTATCTTTGAGATGAACTACGAGTTTATTTTCTCCCGGAAGTTTCCATTCCAAACGACCTCCATATGGAGTAACGTATTTCTTTGGGGGGTCCAGCATGATTTTTCTTTTATAGAAGGCACTTAAACAAAAATAAATACTCACCATTAAACTGTGACATTGTGTCATATTTGTCCATTTTTTCGCAAAATTGTGTTAGATCAATAGTTACACAGTTATATTACTTTAAAAAAGCTATACGGAAAACACATAATTTTTATGTATGATTACATTTTTGTAGCACATGAGCATCCAAAGAAAAAAAAAGTTTATTAAGCTCAGTAAGGGTCTTTTCCCCCTTACATTGAATAACCAAATTAAAACAAAGTTATCTGTTGTACATTTGACAAGTGCTTTTTTTTGGTCAGTTTGTCATACTGAGAACATTAAGGTCTGGTTTCTATTGTCGCAAATCAGCGTTATATAGGGTATATACATGTATTTATCTTTTTAAAAAAAACTATTTAATCAAACATGAGCGTTTTGTACAGTTAATACATGTATAAATCTTATTATTGTTTAATCATAATTGATGCCCTCTTTTATAATACTTTATATCAGCTGCATTTATTGTTACATAATTTATGAAAATAGATAATTTGGTACAAACTATTGCTAATGAGATTGAAAGTACCTTCCCGCTTCGTTAACAATTTCCATAAACTGTCTCACAAAATCATTTGGACCTCTTGTGTTTGTTGCCTTATTTGTTTCCATCGCATCATCAAATGGTATGTGAGCTAAAAGAGGAATTAAATCATTAATGGAAACAATCAGAAATATGATTTTTAATGTAATATATGTAGACAAAAGTCGGTCTCTAATCATGTTTTTTTTTCCTGGATAGAGCGCCACAAAAAGGCAGTCAAAATGCAAAGAACAGAAGTAAGTATAACTGTTTATTAGTGGTTAACATTTAAATCAGGTATTACTGTTTTGCTTTAAAATGATATCAAACACGAACAAGATAAAAAAAAAAATTGACGCACGCGTCAAAAGAACGGACGCAAACCAATTAATTAAATGAAATGAAAAATATCAAGTTTTTGCAGACAAAGAAAAAACGTTGCGTACATAAGCATTTTTTAATGATTCAAACGCAAAAAAATACTCATATAACCGATTGCCATATGGGGACCGGCTATGTATGAACCTAGCACTTTTATAGATTTATAAATTTACGATTTCCATGTCTCAATACCGAAAGTAAAAATAACTAAAAATTGTAATAACATACCTTTATTCGCCAACTTTTATGCGCGACTACTTTATTTCGCGATTTAACAAAGAAACACTGGTTCATGGCGATTAATTTTCGCGTTTTAAATGTAAATTTTCTGAAAATTATAATACTAAAGACATTTTAATGCCGGTTCGCGGTGACAAATATTCGCAACGACAAGGCTTTCGCGAACGTCGCAAAAATAGTTCGCACGCGAATAAAAGTTGTTTAACAGAAAATGAATTCAATTGTTTTGTTTTAAATGTTTAGAGAAAATATAATTATATTGCCCTGATCCTACTAACAAATAACGTCCATCATTATACTAAATATTACATCAAATTTTCGGAAAGTTTAGTTATTTTTATCATTTGACAGGAGTAGAACACCCCTAAGAAATTTAATACCTTCGAATGTGTAGTAATCTTTTTCCTTGCCCTTAAGATCGTTCTTACTAAACTCATATTGAAACTGGTGGTGATCAAGTCTAAAATAGCAAAATAAAAGAATCCTCTAATTTAAAAAAGTAACATTCATATCAACAAGTACAAGAAAACGTATTGACAAAAGTGTCAAATGGGCAGCAAAAAATATAATTGTTGTATGAATCATCATTGGTTCTTTACATAAAAAACACACCACGAAGAAGAAAAAACGAGTTAGTTGTACTAATTTTTAAGGTTAATTTTAATATATTTTCAGCAACACGTTTTTAAATTTAACATTTACCATTATTATTAAGAATCGAGTTCGTTACAGTAAGCGTTTCTAACGGTAATTGTATGATCATTGCCACAGTATGAAGTAATGGAGAACACATTGATTTGTACATTATTCTAATACAAAGTTCAACTCATCATTATTTGTTGCATTGTATTGAATTAAAACTTAATGCATTAGCTTATATGATTTCAAGGGACCACATAATAAAACAGAAATGGATTATTTTAAAGGCACATGTAAGATCATGCTCATCCGGTAGAAACTGCACAATTTTAAAGGTAAAAAATAAGCCGGATAATTTTATTCCTAAATAGAATTATGAATTTTATCTACACTTCAGTTTATGAAGTTAATCATGGTTATTTAATTGCATGAGGTTCTCAAAAGAATTAAAAATAAATCAGGTTAGCTCAAATTCAATTCAATTCAAGTCAATTAAAATTTTCAGTTCTTTCATATTTTTGCGTAAATAATTGATATAGATGTCATTTCATGTTATTTGTCTACCACATTTCACATGGAAATATAATAAATACACACACAAAGTCATTTCATTTGACACAGAACATAGAAATTCAAATATATCATTTATATAAAATTTCATGTCATTCAGGTCTTTAGTATTTCAGGTCTTTAGTATGCCCCGTATACCGATCCTGATACATTGTTTTGAAAAGAATGAAAAACTCCGAAATTTTCCGAATAGATCACAGTCTCGATAAAAAACGCGCCTAACACGACAGTCTATGACCTACTTTACATTTACGAGTAAAACAAAAAACATGTAATATTTTTTAAAGGCATAAAACATATTTCTACATGCAAATTTACTTTTAATTCATAACAATAAGCATAATATTAATTCTATAAAAAAACCTATCCCACAGAAACGCAGTTACAATATCTAAATGTTTATCAAATAACCGACCGCCTTCTGGCGGCCCGTAATAAGATTGTACCGGTATGGCAAACGGAGGAAATTTATTTATCATAGCATCAAAAGAAATGATTTAAAATTGAAAATGTAAACTTTACATTACCTAAATATTGATATCAAAATCTGTTTCATTTCAACTCTATTTTCATGCCACATTGTCGCACAGATATAAACTTTAGTATCTGTTTTAGGCACTTGGAGCTCCTTCTGGTAATCATTTTCTGATCGGTTTCGTTTTCGTCGACTGTGTAACAGTGCAAGGTCGACGAAAGTACTACAGTAGTGGGGCAAGACAAACAACCTTAAAAACAATACATGTCTTTAATGTCAACACTAACACGTATTATATAACAATGAAATAACGGATAATAAACTGCAGAATCGATAAGAAACCAGACAGTTAACAATTGTATAGCCATAACCGTACAAAGACTATCTAAACTCCCCAATAAATATCAAAATTATATTTAAATACACATTTTTATTTACTGAACTTCTGTTAATCGCTAGATTATGTATTCTTAAACACTTTAAGCGAATCATAGGCTGATTTATTTTTACCACATCCTTCGTTAGAAAAATAATTAATATCAATTCGAATGCAATTGAATGTTTTCCAGAAAATAATGAACTTACTTTTGCGCAAATTCCAATCGATCTTGACGATTTTTAAACCACACATGTCTGCAAACCCAAATCTGACCAACCCATCCAATCAGAAATCCCGTTACCAATAACCATTTATATTCGGCATTAAGACGTAAGAGATCACGGGCAAAGTCCACGTCCGTTTCATCCAACACAATCAATAGAATCAGATATAGTGGCGTAGCAAGGTTCAGTGGCAATGCAAAGCCAACCACTTGCATTCTGAGTCTGCAGGCTAACACACCAAAGTGAGTGGTCAAGAATGATGCAATAGTGTGGACCACATATGAATTAATAACAAACCGATAGGAAATTCCTTCGTCGTTGCAAAGGACGGTGATGTTTGGAAGGTCGGTGCTGCTCATATTCATATTGGTATCATTTGGAATCACTTTTGATATTTCAGTGCAGTTTAGGGATAGAAGTCCCGATGCATTGGTGGAAGACATAATTAGAAACGAATCGTATGTTTCATTAATTCCTCGAATATCAGGACAATACAAAGTTGGGAAAAGAATTATCAATAAAATTATCCTAAGAAAACTAGAACACATGTGCGATGTCACATATCCTTTGTCAGTGACCCGTTTGTCTATTTTATCTTCTATAAATTTCCTACATAGAAAAGAATATGTTTCAATCCATCTTGCAGATAGACTAATAACAGAAATTGCTACCCAAACAAGAAGTTCCACTCTTTGGGGTTCCTTGTCCGTGTTCCAGTTATTTTTTCTCACAATAATTGAGAATATCAATACAACAAAAGCAGCAATAAGGCAACTGCAACTTAATAAGTTAAATATTTTCTTTATTCCTTTTCGAAGTTGGCATGCTTTACGATGGCAGTAGGATACTAGGTTAACAATGGATGGCAAGACAGGAACTGAGAGGGTCACGAGACAGGATTGAAGTGGGTCAAGGTAAGGCATGACTTTGAAAAGCAAACATCCAAGGCCAAAAAGATGAACTGCCTCCCTTATTAATACCTACAAGGACGACAGATTTCATTCTGATTCACAATGTACATGATTCTAACAATGTAAATAATTCTACCGTTAGTCAGTGTTGTTCAACCTTATACTTAAACTATATATGTTTTTTCCACAACTATTCAATTAACATATTTGCAGTTTATCATAAAATATAGATAAAGTTATCATTAGGTACAGTCATGAGTGATAAAAAATCATAGATTACCATCAAAAACCGTGCACATTTTGGACTCTCTCTGTTCCCAAACACGAATTGGGCAACACTCTGAATTAATTTGAAAGTATCTGGTACTGCGATGATGAAGAAAAACAGATACGAAATGAAGTCTTGTGTCACAGTCCTCTGAATAAAAAAAAAGAGAATTGACCTGTTACTGATATTCTAAAAATGTAACAATTGTTATCCGGGTTTTTTTTATTGAAGATATGTAAAACTGATATTTTTCTCAAGTTAAGGGACTTTGCATGCGTCTCTAAGCTAATCTCCAAATTTAATTGATACAAAAAAAACAGACCGAGTGACTAGATATCACTTTCAACAGTTATATAATAATGTGAATCTAGACATGGTCGTTTCAATAAAAATTTAAGAAATCTTTTGTCGTGGATACCAAATAGTAAAAATAGAAAAAATCAAGCAGACACGTGGGAAGGTTATATAGATCTATAAATTGTTAATCCTTTAAACCGTTACATATTCTTACTTACATTTGGAAATCTTCTTTCATGGTCACCAAGTAAAGATGCTAGAATCTGGAGACCACCCCTACTGGCGATAACGCCCCCTATAAGCACCAGAAGCAGGAAGATGTAGAACAGGAACTTGAAACTCCTGAAGAAGGAGTCTGTGAACCCCACACACAATTTGGACTCTTCCGGTAGCCGGTCCTTCCGGAAAATGTTCCACAGCTCCGGACCGTGTTCAGGTCTGATAATCAAATTAATTATTTTAATCGATTAGCATTAAATATTTTTAAACGTATTTTGTTCAGATCTGGTAATTAGATTAACAATCGTAATTCTTCGACAACAATATTTTTCACGTTATTTGTTGAACGCCTGAAATAACAATAAACGCTAACGTTTTACTCTGTAATTTCGTTTAATTCTGTATAATTATGATAACAATAAGACATTGTTAACTTACACGTGCAGTGGATCGCCATTTCCTGTCTCTACGTTTATGTCCGACATTTCAATATCAGGGGCCGCCATTTCTGTTGAAACAAAAAATCAAGCTAAAAGTTTTATCTTATAATATCAAGGCAAAGAAAAATCGCTCAATGAAATCAAGATATTAAATCATGGACGTTACTTTAAGATGTTAAAAAAGGTTTCTAAAAATCTCTTTATCGCTTAAGGTTTCTTAAAGGAGCCTTTTTAAATTTAATTTGTCAAAATCAATGTTAGATTGACAATAATTTGAGCGAAATCATTTTCACAAAGTATTCCAAGCGACATTTTTTTTAAGTAGGGTCATGAACATTAAACGTAAAGGTTAGAAATTAATCATTTGTAAGGATTGTAAAGTTAAGAACTATTGCGACAATACATAGCCTGTCCAAATATCAAAAACTATAATCGCCAATACTGCAATTAGTCTTAGCTTTGCAGTGACGTCATCGGTTTTTGATCTCAATATTTTTATAGAAGCACGTGTAGATCACGTGAATTTATAGTGTGAAGTGGGCTCATGACTAAATCTTTGTACTGAATTTTTTACTAGTGGAAACTACTTAATTGGTGAGTGTTATAAAGTGAATATTGTTATGATGTTTTCCGATGCATGCAGTAGATTATATTACAATGAAGTCGCCAATTCCGGGTCGTCTCCAGTTCTGGGACACTAGTATGCTTTTACGTCATATTAATAAAATCAATGCGGAATAAACTTTAAAAATACCCTGGTCATGAACAATGGCTCTTCCTGTCTCTTTCCAGTAAAACACATCTGAAGATTAACAGTTATAAACCACCCGAAAAACGAAATTAGGAAGCAAGCTCCTTTTTGCGCATCTTTGAGATGCTAATTTCGTTTTGTAAACTGCAGCGTGGTCATTGGGAGAGTTGTGGGTAAGCTTTAATAGCTTCAAAATATAGCACATGCATTTGGTTATATGTCAGAAAACATTCACAACGATTGCTCAAATAAATTCACAGTTATTGATAAATCAAACAGAAGGAGTTTCTCCAACTGCGGGTCACTCATCCGAAGCATTATATACACAGGACTCAATATTCATCACTACTATGCAGCAAACATATGTTTTACACAATTATTAATGATAATCTTGATAAGAAATAAGAAAGAAAATAGCATTTACTTTGTAAATTCTTTGATTTTTAACTTTTACATAGAATACTATTTTGATGTACATTTTGTAAACGTCATAATACTAATTTTCATTTTAATTAATACTGTCGTTTGGAAATGAGTCCAAAGAAATCAAAAGCCAAACAGAACTTAGCCAATACTCCAACCCAGAGATCGGCCAAAAAATTTTGCAAAAAGTATACGACAAGCAGAAGAAGAGCATGATTTGTCATATTCCTTCTTACAAAGAAGGATTTTAGGTGAAGTAATTCAGTTCAGTATTAACGGACCACCTACATTTTTGATAAGACAGAGGAAGTAGCCATGGCAAATTGGTTATCTGAAATGTCACAAAGAGGTATTGGGCTGAAAATGTATGAACCTCTTGGTTTTGTACAATCTGTCCTTAAAAAAAAATGACTGACTCCCTTCAAAGATCGAAGACTTGGTAAAATGTAAGAAACGGTATTATTCTTTCATGAAAAGAAATTCAAACATTATTATAATCCAAAGAGTAGGAACCTCTCTTGAGATGAAGAGATCACAGCTAACAGAAGAGAAACTTGACCTATAGTACACCAAGTTCAGAGAATTTCTTCAAAGCAAAGGCCTTTTAGATCAACCAGCTCGGATTTGGAATGTAGCTGACACAGGATTCAATATGGGTGGCAAAAAGATCAAAGTAATTGGCACTGCTTGGAAAGACTTTAAAAATGTTCCTCATATTTCCTTTGGAAAGCAATGCAAAACTGTCATGTTTTGTAGAAATGTTGCAAGTCAAATAATGCCACCATATTTTCAATACCCTGAACCAAGACCGACGGATATAACCCTCTGAACGGATCTTTTAAGGGGTCTCACATAGCATATACACCAAAGGGATGGATGGATAGAAGAACATTTGTACATTTTATGGGCCACTTTAACAAACATGCTGTAATTGAACGTCCAGTTGTTCTATTGTTTGATAGTGTCAGCAGCCATGTCAATCATGAGGTCTTCATAAAGCCTAAAAAACAGGGAATTGGACCATACAGCATTGTTCCAAATGCCACACACCTTATGCAGCCTTTAGACAAAAGTGTGTTAGGCCCACTGAAGTCCAAATGGCACATGACCAGAAGGAAATACACACGTGATAACCCAGGGAAATGTATAGGAAAAGAGAATTTTACAGAGAAACCGAAAGAGGCTTTCCTACAATTGTAGAAACCACTGGCGATAATAAATGTATTTAAATCCTCAGACATTTATCCTATAGTTAGTACTGTTATTACCAAAGACATGCTGAAACCATCACTTTCATACATAAATGATGCATCAGATTGTGAAAAGGACACGGACAATGTAAAACAGAGTACAGAAGAGCAAAGACTGGCCGAAGGTGCCCTTAAAGTATTCGAGAGCAGTCTGAATACTCCTGATCGCAAGCGCTATTCGCAAAGAATACAGGAAGGATATAATGCGGAAGGAGTTTCTCCATGGTTTGAAGTATACAAAAAACTGCACAATGAGGCTCTTCCACCAGATGTAGTTAAGGGAGATAGAAAAAATGCATCAGCACTACAACTGCTGGTACATGTAGATTTTCAACAAGCCAATTCTATAGAAACAGAAGATATGATATGACATCTCCTGATATCAGACCAACCAAGAAGACAGACAGTGATGTTGCTGTTGTGTCCCCTGTATTATAGACTCATTGCCTGTATTAGCCGAGAGTATGGTATTTCCAAAGACAGCAGACAGCTCAAAACCAAAACACCAAATACTTATAGACTCATTGCCTGATAATCTAACATTGCTAGAAAGCATCAGACAGTTTTCTTTAATAGACTTTAAAAAATTACAAGCGTTTGCTGAGAGGGGAAAAAAGCAAAAATGAAGTATCAAAAACAAATAACAAAACTGGCTTGTCAGAATAATAAAAGAAAAAAGGCATGTATGCCCAAAGATAATAAAACAAAGTCAGTGAAGTACAAGGCCAAAGCAACTGAGAAATCCAAACATGATAGCAGTGAGGAAGAAGTTGACTTTGACCAAGGAAAGACAAATGACTTACGATGTCAAGCTTGTCACAAAACAGAAGAAGATGACCAAGCAATTGGAATTGAACAGCTTGGAATTCAATGTGATTCATGTGATAGATGTACACTTATTGTATAGCTTCAGAGATAGATTTTGAAAACACATTTAATTGCCCCAGATTTTCAAAGTGAATTTTTTGTATGCTTAGTTCATGCTGAGGGAAAACAAATTGTTAGTTGGTTTAAAAATATTATTTTAATGTCGAAGTTTTAAATTCTGAGCATATAGTTTGATAATTCATTTTTATGATCACAATATTAAAAATTATGTATATTTTTTATCCCTTTTCAGTCTAATGAGACTGACACAGGCCCACAAGTATGAAAGGAAATGAAAATACAGAATAACATGCATTCAAAATACGCCCCCTGATATTACATCTGTGCCTCAATTATCTATTGGTAGAGAATATACCAACATGAAAGATGAATATGCATGTTTAGTCTGGCTTCCAAAATAGCAGTACTCTGAAGTTGACATAAAAAAAGATCCTTGAATTTCTGATATCTATGTAGTTTTTGGAGACCATGTCTTTCAACAATCAGTCGGAATTTCCATGGGCACAAATTGTGCTCCTCTATTGTCTGACTTATTTTTTATATTTTTATGAAAAAGAATTTATTCAAAAGCTTGTGCAAGAAAAGAATAAAGCTCTTGCTGTAGCATTCAACTCGACAGTTAGATATATTGATGATATTACATCCATTAACAACTGATACTTTCACTCTTATGTTAACTCAATATATACCAGTGAGCTTGAAATAAAAGATACCACAGATTCTGAAACATATGTTTCATATTTGGATATTTTACTAGAAGTGATAGCTTAACAACAAAACTATATGATGAACGTGATGCTTTTAATTTTTCCATCGTCAACTTCCCTTACTTTTTTAGCAACATACCATCATCACCCTCTTATGGCGTTTATGTCTCTCAGCTTATTCGTTATGCAAGAGCTTGCTCTACATACGAACAATATATGAAACGAGGCAAACTACTATCAAACAAGTTGTTAGAACAAGAATATCAAGAACTTCGATTAAAATCATCGTTACCAAGTTCTATGGTCAATACAACGACCTTATCAGCAAGTACAATGTTTCAGAAAGACACATACTGACAGTCGTTTTTTTATACTTGTTAGACCATTATTTATACACTGGACTGGCTACGGTTTCTTCCGTTTTTTATGATCTTGACAATGAGCACACGACGGGTGCGACCAGTCGGCAGGGGATGCTTACTCCTCCCACCTCTATCTTTTAGAGGTTCGTGTTGCTGTGCTTTGAATTTGTAATTCACTTTATGGACTTTTGAAATGTTTGACAGTATGTTATTGTAATTTTTCATTCCACAACTAGAGAGTTTTCCCCCAGATATTCATGGCATGGTAACTGATGAAAAACGTCAACTAAAGTTAATCGATGTGGCAGGGCTTCCCATTTGACATACACCAGGATTATTGTCTCAATTTTTTGTACCATTATAAATCAAGGTAGGAGAATAAAGGCCGAAACCACTGGCCAACCAGTCCCAAGTTCCCCCCCCCCCCCCCCCCCCCCATGGCCTGCTCCAAATGAAGAGGGGTTTGGATAGCGATTCCCCGTAAATGTTCTTGAGAAAACTAAAAAAAAGTTGACTCTCAATTTCATGAGATTAAAAAGGTTTTGTTGAATATTTCAGAGGGTGCTGGGATGAAATTGTACATACAGTAATTGTTCACAATTATTTGATTTTTCCCAAGGTATTTGCTTGTCATATGAATAATTAGTATTTTAAATGATTATATTACCATTTTGAGGTTTTTTTTGTTTGTTTTTTATTTCTTATAAATTTAATTTTTTTTACAACTTTTTATTCTGAACAATAAAAATTGTTACATTTGTATATGTGGTTGTTCACAGTTTTCCTGAGCGGCATATTTATTTTCAATGCTGAAAATCGATAAAAAAAAATATTTTGCGAGACGACCCCTTAACATTTCAGACACCATTAAGTCACATGAAATTGAGAAAATTATTTGAAAATGGGGAAAACATGGTTTCGTTGATAAACCCCTGTAAATAATGTTCACATAAATACATTTTGAAAATAAAATTACTGGTAAAAAGTTTACAATTTGTACTGCTATATACATAAAGCATAAATATAAATCGAACAACTTTACAAAATATTAACGAAACAATCTGACGTGACACGGAATTGGCGACTTCACTGTTGTATATTGTGATAATTTTATACTTTAATGGTTTAGGAATAAAGTTACTATATATGCATATATACATGAATATGTCAAGGTCATTATTCATGATACATTGATAAAGCTACATGCAGATAGTTATGTGTAATCATGAGGCATGTGTGCAACTTCACTGGATTGTGTTTAGTTTATAATTGATATATAACGGGAGGTAAATCCATTTTCAGTATGTATATCATCATTTTATTTATCTAGGGTTATTCCTCTTTGTTTACATTTGTCAATCGCCAAACTTTGCTAGGGCATTTCAGATTTATGTAACTAAATGCATATCTTATATTGACTAACTGATTTAGCTTATACTTATATATCTGATAGTCATACATATATTTGCTAGGATGAATTAATGTGTGTGTTTTGAATTATATTATTTACACTATCTTCTCTGGGTTTTTTTTTCTATCTTTCACATATATTGTCATCAACAATATACTATTAATTCATTGCTCATCAACCGTGTGTTTTGTTACCCTCTAAAATAAAGATGCATTAACGAGAATACACAGTTTCATTTTCTCTGGCCAGTACAAGAACGATTCTAATAAATTAACAATCCTGGTGAAGAATATTTCAATCAGATAAATGTAAATAACAAATAATTAAACCAGACAGTATGGGGAAATTCTTCTTAAAGAAAGAAATTAATTTCAAAAATTGAACCGATTGTGATACAAATATATATGGAACATCTCATCATATTAACTCTTATTACCCTAAAAAAATAACGGTTAAAAAGAGAAACAATGTACGCACTTACATGTTTCTTTCTAGCTTCTATAGGTCAAAGTTTAAAATTTAAACTTCGCATACCACCGTAGCAAGCATGCATGTTTAGTGTATATCCAAAATATAGCCACTCTTATCGGAAACCAGCATATCAAGGGGACCATATCTTCTGATCATTGCAACGCGTGCGTGTCAATAGTTTAACTATTGTTATTGAATGCATTGGTTCATATTTACCTCATAATATAGTGCCGTCCTTGCATTCAAGAATTTTAAATCTTTCAATTCAAATTGACTTAGCTGGAACATTCCAGCTAAGATTTTATCACTTGTTAATTACTCGTAAATTAATAATAAAGGAATTTATTCTTCCATTCATCTGATAACCTTAAACTACGCTAGATAATTCGGTAGACTACTGAACAGAAAGAAGATATCAAGTTCAACAGATCACGAGTAAAACAATTTAAAATGGTCCATATAAAAATCGTCATTTCCATTTACATTCGCAACATTGATTCCACACAAAGACAATGCTGATGTTCTAGCTTTGACGATTGCTTCAAACGTATGGCTATGAATAAAAGGGCTGAAAAAAATATAAACATTTTCAAACGCTTTTTATAAACGTTGTCTGTTCACATTAAAAATAACGGTTTTTTCTACAATTTTGAAAGGTAGATTTCAAAACCTTATCGTTTCTTTTCAAATGTATGTAATTCAGTGTATGTTCTTTTGTTGTCAATTTAATGTTCCTAACAAGATAATAATTATCGAGATACCAAATATAGTTACATGTAACTCATTACATTATCAAGTGACACAGTTATGAAAATTTCTAGTGCAGCTTTGAAGTAATCATTGACTTTTTCAAGTGGTTTTCTCTGCAGGTGTACAGATAACCAAGGTAAAATATAAAATCTAGGTAACTTGGTTTGAATAACGATCAATACAAAAATAAGATATATGATATTGTATTGACACTAGAAACTTAATTATGAAATCTGTAATAAAAAATCAGTTTTTGTTCTTTATTCAAAGAACCACGTATCCATTTGTACTGATATGAAAACACAGATAACAAAAACTGTGAAGCATTGTTAATAATTTAGATAGTCTTGGTATTTATATGTCGCAACTCCGAGTACAAGATGTGACAAATAAATAAAACCTTTCCACAAATGTTTCACTGTTTTCATAAAATATATTGGCACAAGATAACGTGCGTTTAGTAAAATTGTCAGCGTTAAGAGTATGTTAGACCTTGGAAAACAGTTTTTTAACATAGTTTGTTGTTAATAAACCGTTGCATGAACAGCAGAACCTATACAAATTGGTAATCAAGTATTTTGAAAACACAACACAGTGGAAATCAATGTAAGATGGTACTAACTTAATAAACAATCTTAATTGTTGCGGTTTTGAAACTAATTATAAAATGAGTTTAAAGGCAATAAACGCAATCGTAATAAAAGTGTTGCATTGTAGAGAGATAATGTTAAATAGTAGTCAGGCATGGGTTAGTGCGTTGTTCGTTATTGCTTGCTACCCTTCAGGACGCGGTTCGTTAACACATAGAATACACTGTTCCATATCCCGTTTTATACTATCTTCGCTAAAGCTGACAGATAATAGTGTTTGCAATACATCTCATATTGCTAGAAATATTATTTCCTAAAATTTTCTAATAACTTAAAAAATCGTTGCATTTTAGTCAACAATCAAATATCCAATAATACAAATTACTTGCAAAAACATAACTTTCGGGGGAAAAAACAACATTCAGTTGTATGGTGATGTCATTACTTTGTTCCAGCAGTCTAAAATTTTACCTGTGACAGTCCGATATTTGTGAGCTTCTTAATATCAGACCATTACCATTGGTTACATACTGATATCCTTCAAAATCGGACTGTCTCAGGAAAATCAACAATGAAATTCGATGGAGTGTTTTAAGTACGATATATGCCTCAAACACTTTTGTATGAAAATATATGAGACTGTTCTCGGCCCTAATGGGTCTCGAAACTGTTTTGTTTTTTCTCACAGAACTGTTTTCGGCATATATCCATTACATACCAGTTAGAACAACAATACTGAATCAATCCAGTCTACAAAACATCTGCATAATATCCTAATACATCTGCATTCCCCCTAAAGAGGTTAATTTTATGGTTTACTTACTATTTAGATGTTATCTTATTATATCAATTGTATTCATAATAAAAGAAATACTTCATTACACTTATTAAGCACGAACTAAGAAATAAATAGTTCTTCTTAATTTATTTTTTCTTAGAACTTTTGAACGCTTAATGTTTTGTTTGTTGAGGAAAACACAAATGCATCCAGGAATGAAATTGAATAATTACCTACCAAAGATGGCAGGTTATATATTATGATAATGTTATATGCATTAAATTAACTATAAGCTTGGTTGAGATATATAAACTTATATAAAACTTTCTGATAACTTTATCTTTGTCAAACAAACTAATAATTCTAATTGTTATCCATTTCGAGTTTAAGACCTATTCTTTTTTAACAAGTAAGATGGCAAATATTCGTGTACAAGTATAATGTAGATTATATTCCTAAATCATTATGCCAATATGTCTAGTAGTGATTATTCCATACAATGCAATTAAGCGCTATTGTTCATCATAAACATATTTCTGCACAGCAAAACGATATTTTGCGGCCTTTTTACGCTCACATCATTTTATTTCAATTATTCAATGTTGTATTGTCATACAAAAATGTTAAACTTCACGACACGTTCGAACTTTGAATTACAAATTGGTTTTTATTGCTGTAATACATTTCATCAAACTCCTAATCAAAAATATTACTATGTTAACATATCTGAAATTTTGTTATTAAAATGTATTTTAAAGAGTTTTTTTTAACTTGATAGTTGGTTTCAATTGAGACGCAATCTACTTGCTTGCTTCCCTATTCATCTTTACAATAACTGTTTATTGTCATTTGTAATAAATGCTTTATTGTAGGCTAAATTTATAGTTTTATTGGAAGCACAATACCCTTGCCATGATGGCTGACAACCCCCACAATAGCTACACCCAGCAATTTGTAAAATGGAGAGTACTTCATATGATTGAAAGCTGGAAGAAGGAGTACGAACGAGACCCAAGTTAGCAGCAATATCAAAATGAGAGCAGATTGTGTAAATCACGTAAACTGCATGTTGTGCATGTTTTATTGCTCAAATACGCCCACAAATTTAAAATAGATTTATCTTATTAAGTCAGTGCGCTCTACCTGGTTCCATTATTTCAAAATGAAATAAGATATGTGATTTTGGAGAAATAAATTAAGAAAAAAAGCAGCGCGGAATGACTAAGATAAAAAAAAAATAATAATATATGGAAATTGTCTTGTCAATGTTTTTAAATCGATATCTTATCGGATTTAAGTAAAACAGGTTGATGAAATATTTTGAAAAGAATGAACATTTTTAAAGACTCCGATTTTAACAAACACTTCAGTGATATTAATCATCCTAGTTACTCAAAGAGCTTGAGAAACATTGTGCAATATGTAAGCATAGATGATAACCATATTTCAATTTTACTCTCGAGGCAGCGTAGGGGAGTATGTAAACCCTACTTTTAATATTTTTGAAATTAAAACTGACAAGTCCAAGTGTTATCTTAATGTACGTTAGCCTTCTTTACCAATGTTGTCAGAACATATCACTGTTAAATTTGATCAGACTAAATAATCCCACGAGAAGTTATTGATCCACAACGCACGCTGAGTCATTTTATTACCAGGGAATCTGACAAAAATGCAATTTCTGTGTATTCAACTATGTATTATCATTTCTGCTTGTAAAAATTTGTTTCCTCTTTTACTTTAAATGTTATTCTTACTTAAATAATAAAATTAATGTTTGGTGGGTTTTTTTTTTTATCTTTTAACGATATCAGTATTGTCAATGATGACAAATAGCTTAGCTCTTATTGTAATTTGATTCATAAAATGATCTTTTTCGCGCAAGCATTTTTGCGCCCCCCCCCCCCCCAGCAAAAAATAATGTTCTCTCAGCTCTACGGACGCAGAAAAAACACCAACGTCCTTAGCCTTAACTTTTTTCATGTTTTTGTGAGGAACTGTTTCCAAATGTGTCACAAAAGTGTCTTAGATCTTTAATCCACAAAAGTTTTTTTTTTCAAAGTACTCGTTATATGCATTATATATAACTGAATATTAACTGAATTTTATTTCTTTTACAACGTTTCACAAAACACGTTTTATACCAAATATAAATATCTTTGGCTCGCTGGGTCAACAGTGTGAATTCTTGGTTAAATATTGTGACAATTTACTGAAGGTTAAAAAGTAGAACAGCATACTATTATGACGCGTAATGATGTACTGCAACTACCCAGTTGGTATAAAACAGACGATATGAGATATTGTCATTATTTCGACAAATATGAAATGTAAAATTCTTGGTTTTAAAAGTTCATAAAGTCTTGACTGTAAACGTTTGATTTCATCCCTGATTACTTTTATTATCTATCTAACATTGTTGATCTTAACTGAAAACTAAAATCGTGCTCATTTACCTGGAGCGAAGGTTTTGAAAAACTGCTGTGAACTGCTGTGACCGAGGGGTTTTCTGGGTGCTATTCCGGGGATTGAAGAGAGTGACCCAGCCGGAGAGCTGTAACAACTGTCAGAATAATTAGCCATCTCAACCTGTCCCTCCAAATACAATACTTCACAAAAGGAACATTGTTTGGTTAAGTATAAAGATTTCTAGAGCTGTATATTTCCAGAAATTCCGCATATATCCGCTGACTTTACGTCAGATACTTAAGAATGACAGAGGCGATAGGTTATCTGAAATGCTTTTTATCAAGTGATACGGTATTTTTGGATTTCCTGATAATCAATGCAATGAGTTTTCTGTGAGTTGAATACTGTTAGTAAATATAATAATTTTCAAATGATTTTTAGGAGGCAACAGAATAAATCGAAATAGTATAATATAATATTAATCATAATATTGTAATCCAGGATAATAAATATGATTATTTTGGGCATTATCAGACAGAACCAAGATTCTTGAAGCTGGGCAATATTAATATCTATATACTTGTTGTTTGCTGCCAGATTTTGGTGTCTCTTGCTATTTAATTACTTATCATTACTCTCTACAGAGTTTACATTCGGTGAAACCTAGCTCTCATTTTCATAAGAAAAAGTCTCGAAGCTACAAGAAATAATCAAGTTTAACGCATACAGCAAGTGATTTTTTTTTTCATTTCGAAAGTAAACCAAAAAAGGAAGATATACGATATCAACGTTTTTGAACTTAGCTGAAAAATACAATAGTTTACATGTACTTATTTTCGTTTTTATATTTTATATATTATTTTGATATTTTTTTTTCGGTGGAGGGGGGGAGGGGGTATTCATAATAATTGTAGATAATCAACGACTAGTTTAAAAACAGAGCATATAAAACTGTCATTAAATAGTTTTATCTTAAATTTGTACTCAACAAACATTTCATATCAATACAATCGCTTTTTTAATTTATCAGCAGCAAGAAGCCATTCGGTTGTGTAATATGAAATGTTTAAGTAGCTTTGGGGTTCTGTGGAGCTATTATGAACAAGTCTCGCCTAATCAAACCTTTTATCCACTCAACTCTTCGACGTTTTAAACATAGATATATTTTTTGGTTGAAAGAAATTAATTAAAAACTTGATATCTAAAAAAACAAATTTCAAAAATTAACAGAACAACGTTTTTGATATTTCCTATGCATTTTTAAACATACGTTCACTTTCAAACAAAAATCAAATTAAACTGAAGAGGGAAATATTTCTAATTGCGTAACATATTTAGCGAAGGATACTGTTTTTGGAATCATCTAAACAAAGTATGTATTCAACAGTAAATATTTAACATGCATGTGACTTTTTTGGTGTTCCATGTGATTTTGTCATATATTTAATAATTGGGATAATTGTTGTTTAGATATTTTTCCAAAATCATACTTAATTTGGTTCGATATGTCGACAAAATAAATGCCTGGTTTACTTGATTCCATGCACTTTTCCATTAAATACATGTACACGTATATCAACCGGGAAAATGAATAAATTTATGATCAGCGTGACGTTTTTTCCAATTTATTTTTGTATTGTGTATTTTTGTAGTGTGTATTTTTGTAGTGTGTACTGTACTTCCATTGGTCTATCAGCTTTAATCCGTTAAGATGTGATACCTCATATAATTTAATTTAACATTCCTTTATTAGTTCAGAAGCAGCCCATGATATAAGAAAAAGACTTTTGGGTCTTTTGTACATTTTTTGTCAAGAAATAACCTTAATAGTTATTTAGTCTGAGTTGAATAAACTATGATATTTTATTTTCAACATATATACACGTTTAAATAAAAATATTTGACGTTGACATCTCTATCTACCTTTATGCCTGTAAGATGATTTTCCATGTTACATGTATGCAATAAAACGAAATCATATCAAATCAAGATAATGAGATGTATTTTTGGTAAAAAAAAAAAAAAAAACTATTAGTTTGCAGAAATACTTTGACGCTTGTGTGGAATAATTTCTTCTTTGAACAACTTTCTGAAAATACATTCATTAGAACAAAAGTCCTTAACTTTATCCTTTACAGATGACATAAAATACAAGTAGGCAGTGTTATGAACCATTTTTTTCAATATTGTCAAAATATACAAGAGAACAAAATACTGCGCTTACATGTACGTTAGCATGTTAACATACTCCGCAAAGAACTGGTTTATCCCTTTCCCCATTAAACGTAGACTAAACATAGATTACATAATATGCATTCGGAATAGAACGATTTCATCCAGAAATTCAAATTTTCATTCAAGCTGCTTCACAAAGTGAAATGATATGTTTGAATAACTTCACGAAATTTTTTGAGGCTTGGATGTGTATGTGTTAAGCAACTTGGATTATGAAACTATGGATGACTTTGGAAGTTAATTCAAAGATCTCAACATGGTTTAACATCGAGTGCCAGAAGAAACAGAGACGCCATATGTCCATGCATATATCGGCAAATTATAGATAACCAACAGTCGAATGGTTCAGAATGACACTAACTGAGGCCAGATGAAAGGGAACAATTGTTAAATAAAGCAAGTAGAAGCATGTGGTTATATTTCAAACAACATTTAATTTGGGAATAAATCACGCCTATACGTCAGAGATCAACATCGTTTCACTCAAAGTATGCAACCTTAAAACCCACGCAGGTCTTCAAATATCTCTAACTGCAGAGCTTTATCTTACTATGACGATAATAACCACCAACTTTTTTTCAGAATACCTTAGATTGATTTTATCCTTAAAGGTATTTTTGAATTTAAATGCACAAATGAAATATAAGAGGAAAGGGTAGATGTTAACATTAAAATGAAGGTTGAGACGTCTATGATTTTGTTTTTAGATTCAATTGTGGTATAAGCTTTCTTGAACCTCTGAATCATAACAGTGACCATGATTCATAGAGTATTTTAAAGCAATGTGGTCTTTCAAAACATTCACAGTTTTTCGGAAAATGCAGAATACGAATAAACATTTTATTTATATCCTTTTTATTTCGCAAGTACTCAGAAGCGTTAGACGACTGCTATTTCAAGAATGCCTTCTGTTCAACAAGTTTTAAGATTCTTGTTGTCCTAAAAGCTAAGGCGTCTTAACTCATGAACAATGGGCTTTGAGTCATTATTCAAGTTATTGATGTGTCTTATCACATCATATCGATTACAACAAGGGAATTCGGCTATTCTAGTCCAATCCTCAAAAAGAACAAAATAGAACCATCATCTGCTCCTGGAAAATGTTATCGGTTATGGAAATTCTTAACACTTGAAAACTGAAACTGAGTTCATCTTAGGAAGAAATGTTTGATATTCTGTATGATTAATAAACCATAGAATTAATGACTAATATAAAACACTTAAATTCAAAAAAGAGGACTTACTTGAAATTATCCAAAACAAGTCTTATCTTCTATCATATTCAAAAGTGATTTTTTATTATCAATACTTCCGGGTTTGCCGATTACCATTTCAATAAAACTGTCAAAGGCAACAATCAATATAAAGATAAAAATGATTGATTCTTCATTCCATTCTGTTTCGTCTCAAAGGTAGTATGCTTGATTTTTTATTTTTTTCTGTCATGCTGCACGACCAAAGAGGAATGATACAAGTAAGTACATAAGATAAACAACAGTTAGTAAGTGCATAAAATATACAAACGGAAATCAAAAACTATATTTTCCGGTGAATTCATCGAAGTTAGTTTAATGAGCCAAAATTGACTTTACATATATATCAACTACTTTCTGTCTAAATCGTTCAAAAAAGATATAAAACCAAACATCGTTGACTTGAACATGAGCACGTTAAACCATTTTAATTCATATTTGATTTTATATGATACGAGCTGATATCCTGCGCAAGCGCGGGCATTAACATACACATTAATGACACAATGCTAAACTGTTGAACTATATATACCTATCCTTTAAAATTGAAATAAAAAACCAACTGCGTAGCTGGATATTTAGATGACGGCTGAAAACTCTAAACTGAATTGGATGACATACAAGTACGTGGCATAAATTCGTTTGTTGCAGCAGAGTGGAAAATGAAGACAATGATTTTTTTTAAACCAGTGAGTGGGTATTTAAGACGTCTCTGTATGTTGTTCTTTAGATCAAATATCATAATAATTTTCATAACTGTCCTAAATGAGAATTTCAGATAAAGACTGTTTTGTAAAGAAAAACCATTTGAGGATGCCCCCCCCCCCCCCCACACCTACCCCCTAAACTTAATTTCCCCGTTCCCGTTCTGGAAAAAAATATCTTTCCATCAAAACTAAACTCGCATCAAATTGTTCGATTCTCTTTATTAACCTTTTTGTATTAACCAAAGATATCCCATCCAAGGTATGATTATCTGCCTACGATGCATGATAAACCCGTCCTACACGTTTCGCCATGACGTTAATTAGTCAAACCGCGTTCTTGGTTATCCCCTTCTAGAAAGTTTTATTCGATTCTCTCGCGAAAGGTCGCGCTTCGCTAGCTTCTATCAAAACTAAAATCGCGCATTCAAGAAACGAATTGCCTTATTTCATGTATTTAACATTTGTCAAACCTTAACTTCTATGTATAATCCAAGTTCCTTATAACTATATGTATTGTTTACGTAATCATTCAATATTATTTCATTGCAAGTATATATTTTGATGTTAATTCCCACTGATTTGGATCCGCCAAAGTGTGTCCACCGCCTTACTCTTATTTGTGCTATTTCGAACTTGTTTATCGAACATGAAAGTAAGTTTTTAATTTATTGTACAATAATTTCTTATCAGGTAAAATTCAACTATAGCTTACGGACTTCATATAACACCTGTTGAAACACCATAGGTGTAAGCAGTTACTCTGGTGCAGGCATTTTTTAGTTTATTGGCAAAAAGTCTTAATTTATAAGTATAGATTTTATAGACCCAATTTTAATCCACCTCCCCTAAAATTTACCTGGATGAGATAAATAACATACCGGTTGTCAATCAAACAAGAAACAATAGCCTGAGCGGTGATTGACAGATTTTTCCAGACGTGTCAGCTGGATTATGAGACTGGGTGTGTTGATAGCAATTAACGGATCAACTCACTTATGGGCATCATCCTTTTTATATGTACCACAAATATTTTTTTGGCTGTTTTCTTTTTGTTTCTTTGCTATTGAAATGTATGAACATTGAAACAAATCGGTACTGTGACACTGCATGATCGCACCACAAGGAGAAATATGTCCAAAGTTGCTTATGTATACATATAACCATATTAGTATTTGGAAATATATAAAAGGTAATTTAATGCTGATGATGTGATAGAAGGGACCACAGAAAAAAATGTTTCTGTAGAAGCAGTATAAGCATAGGTCAGCATTAAAAAAAAACTCTCCGAATTTCCCCGAAAAAAAATCGACCGTGCGTTATCGTTGACGAACATAATTTCAAACCAATTGACACTATTATATCATGTCATACATACCGTACAAGCAATCACTGAAAGAAATACAAATTAGTTTAAAATGATATAGTTTATAAAGGTAAAAAAATCTAGTCAGTTTAAACTTCGCCTGTGAATATGTCCATACTCTGAGAGAATAACATTACATCAAGTATATATGATATCAGCTAGTTAAAAATATAAGAGATAATATTAAAAATAAGCACATTTATTTTCCTAAAACGTTTTACATAGTTATGAAAAATTAAAGGATAGTTGAACACGTACATGCATAATCGTAATTTTCCCTCAAATGAAGTGTAGGTCAAATTCAATGAAAATATTACAAATTAAATATTAATGTTTACCTGTGTCATTGTCTCGGATCATTCGTGTGTGAAGTGATATTATGTAATTAAAAAAAATGAATGATGTACATAAATCTACCCATGCAAGTGTTTTAGATATCGTAATCATCGGTAAAAAGGCGATGAGAATAGTTTAAATACTTTAAAAAAAACTCTGACTAAATATTTACGGATGCAATACAATACGTAAAATATCAAGATACGTCAAAACAGCAGATCTATTTCAGTCATTTTGGCTGTAAAATCGAATTTATTTTGTATAGCTTCGTAAGGACATTTCCATCCTGTTGACCTCGTGACGTCACTTCCGCTGAGGCCTAGTTATCGCCTAATTCTATTTTCTCTTGATTGGATTTTTTAAAGCAGGTAAATAAAAATAGCCACTTTGAAGCGCGTAACACCGTTATTTTTGCATCGATTTCGATGCGGTTTGTAATGGATAAATTCTATGACATATACTTCACATGGGCTGGGTTCCAGGTACCCTTTGGTTTATTTGTAATCGAGTTTTGAACCGATGAATTTAAACACAATAAGTATATTTTAAATATGGTTTACGTTCCATGTATTTCATTGTGTATAGCAATTAGCACCTCGACGAACCCCGGTCACTCCAGGTATATAACAACTGTTTTAATTAGTCCCGCCTACTTTTTTGTAAACGTAAGGTCATCAAATGGTCTTAAGGTCCATTTTTTTTTCGAAAGCAAAATTTCAGTCTTTCGCTAATATTCTTTATGTATGAACAAGCATCATCTACCTAATGCACGTGGTTGGATATGGGTTATTACCTTGAATTGAGAAAAAAAAACCTCATTGTATTTCATTTTTTTTTTTATTAAGGTCTTCCGTTTCTAACGGAGGACCTTCAATTTTTCGTACTGTTTCTTCTTATTATACCCACACTTTCTAAAGAAAGTTCGGGTATATTGTTGTTACCCTGTTCCGTCCATCCGTCTGTCCGTCCCTCTGTCACGTTTTATTTTCTCAAACTGCTCTTACATCTTATAAACCAGCAAACTGAATTTTTGGTGTTTGATTTGGGGTATCATGTTGTTTTGTAAAAAGGTTTCAAAAATTCTCTGGTAGTCCTGGGGGTCAAATAATTAGTAAAAAAAATAACGTTTTTTCACAAAAAACCTTCTTCCTCGAACTCCTTTTACATTTTCAACAGTAGACAAATCATCTCTGGGAATATGTTTCGGGGTGTCTTATAGATGCGCAATAAGGTTTTGGAAATTTTAATTTTGTCCTGGGGGTCATTCAATGGCTGAAAAATGACGTTTTTTTACAAAGAGTCTGGTTTCAAAAAACGTCATTTTTTTTTTGCAGTAGCCAAATGATCTTCTAGAATATGATTCGGGGTGTCATGTTGATGTGTAATCATGTTTCAGAATTTTTGTTTTTATCACTTGGGTCTGTGGGCATACAAAATGACGTTTTTTTTTGCAAAAAAATATGGTTCCCAAAACTTTTCTTACAATATATGCAGTAGCTAAGTCATCTCTTGAGATATGATAGGGGCTGTCCTATAGGTGTGCAATAAGGTTTTAAAAATTTAAATTTCATCCAGGGAGTCAAATAGTAGGCTGAAAATTGACGTTTATCACTCCTAAAAAAAACCTACTTCCCAGAACTCCTCCCATGATTTAATGAACAGCCACATCATATCTTGGGGTATGATAGGGACTGTCCTTTAGTTGTGCAATAAGGTTTTAAACATTTAAATTTCATCCAGGGAGTCAAATAGTTGCAGAAAATTGACGTTTATCACTCCTGAAAAAACTACTTCCCAAAATACCTCTCATGATTTAATGAATAGCATATCATCAATAGGGATATTACAGGGGCTGAGCCATAGATATGCAATAAGATTTTAGAAATATAAATTTGATTCTGAGGGTCAATACTATCTGCAAAATGATGTTCCGTCCCATAAAAAAACTAATTCCTGGACCTCCTTTTATCTCTTGTGATTGAAATAACACAATAAGATGCATAAGGAGGAAGAATATATATGCTTTAGGGGTGGGGATCACAAGCATTTTTTCCAGTTATTTGATCATTTCTGATTTTGGGAGGGTGGGGTGGGGTTGAAGTGACCCCCAGAGGCATGACCTACTAATACCACAAAAAGATTTGCGAGTCTCTTCTTACATTTTTACAGTAGCAAAATCATTTCTTGATTGGTATTTTTCTGTATGATGTCAGATAGACATAAAGATATTCTGGAAATTGCTTTATAATCTATCTTAAAGATAAACAAAATGTTATATGTAATTGTAGAAATTGTAAAGTCAGTTAACAAAACCCTTGCTGTAAAAAACAAACCAGGGTCAACATTGGGCTAGGGCTAGGAATTACACTACATATGAATAAGATAGGTTACTTTATTAGTGCCAACACTGGGCGTCTCAAAGGGGGCATAACCTATATACATGTACCAGTTGATGTGCAATATGACACAAAGAGGAAGAATGAATATTGTTTAGGGGTGGGGATCTCAACAGTTAATAAAATGTATTATCATTTCCTATTTCAGAGGAGGGGGAGGGGTAGTGGTTTAAAAACAACTCCTGGGGGAGGGAGAATGACCCAAGGAGCAGGGGCCAATTTGTTTTTAATGTATCTTGACATGATCAGCAGAATTGGACAGAATGATCACTATAGGGCATCAGCAGAGTGGGGCCCTAAATAAGTTGTTAATAGTTACAAAATCAATCTTCAAAAAATATTGATAATATGTTATAGGTGTATTTAGAAATGTCTATATTTTCAAAATGATTAACAAATTAAAAATGAGTTATAAATAACCGATTGGCAATTCTGCAATTGATTGCATGACCCCTAATATAATATCACATGTATTTTTAATACATAATTATACATGTATGTATTTTTAACAATTCTGTTAAAAATCAGGATTAAAATGCACAAATTTTCATGAGTCATAAATCTTGACATACCACATATCTCTTGACAAAAAAGAATAAGCAAAATAAAAGAAAATTACAGTCATTAACTCTTTTTCTATTACTGGTGTATGATGATGGGGTAGGAGGTTTAATGGTAAAAAAAAAAAAGCTGCAGCATGCCTTCATTCTCACTAGAAATGTATATCTAATCCACACATCCTGGGGATGGGGAACGGTTAAGACCCCTTCCCCTCCTCCCTATTATAACTCATGTAAACATGATATTTATTACCCAAATTTAATACAAAAATGTTACAGGGTCAATATGGAGTCAACTCACTAGTGTAAGTCTGACAAATGAAAAAATAACTTTTCCAATTAAAATGACAGAATCTGTAGATAAGCTCATTTAAATAAAGATGATGATACAGTATGATGGCAAAGGGAGATCACATTTTAGAAAGTGAAAGTAAAACTTAATTGTTTTGTATAACGCTGTCTCATAATATTGCGCTACTACATGTATTATACTTACCTATATTGGTCAACATCATAATGATAACCCAATTAGCACATTATGATTTACTTTAGCTGATCACCAAAAAGAAACGTTTAATCATGTCAATTAATCCTATTCTGCATATCGAAGACACATATGCATGTACACCACATGAAACCCATCTAACCAAAACTAACTAATGCAGACTGTAGACCTGTGATGTGTAAATAACTTCAGACAAAGATCATTTAATTGTAACATATTGCATGTATTTTCATACCTTTATTCTTCAAAACCCCTTGCACAATTGTATTAGGTAATTAACAATGTAAAGCTCAATTTTCAGCTTTAAGGTGGTATATGACACCCACATATTGTAATGTACTCCTTATTGAACGAAACAAAGTATAAAATAGAATATTTTCCCCAAAAATAATGTTACCTAACAGCATAGTGCAATGGGTTAGAGCGTTAACAATGTGTCTGTAAGTAGAGAGTGAGAATCCTGCTGGGGCTTATCTTATTTTTACCTTAATTTTCCAAAAATTTTAAAACATTTTTTTAGCCAAATATTCATTTGTAAAATTTTTTAATTCTAAAACGTTGAAAGTAATTTAATTAGAATATAACTACATATAATATAAATAACGCACTTTTATCCACATACATATCAACATGTGTTTGATATACCACCTTGTAAAATCGTTAAAGCAGTCCTGCAGTGAAAATCATTGTGCAATATGACATTTATTTTGCACTGTTTACAATATTCTTTATTTCAATTACATGTACAGGCTTTCATTGTTATCAAAATATTCTGATTTTTATTTATCCATGGTTAGTGTGTTGGGGGGGGGGGGGGGGGGGGGTCAGCAGAGTAATAATTGTGTTTGCAGGGAGGTGGATTGTAGCCCTAGGTTTACTTTTGGTAATTTTACTACATAAATGATTTTTTTTGAGGGGGGGTCTGGATTTCTCACCCCCATTAATTTAAAATTCACATGCAAACAGTTCAACCCCAAAGTGTAAATAAAGGCAATATGTGTATTATGGAATGTGAACTCATCATTTATGAAAATTATAATTTTTAAAAAGTACCGGAAATTGCATGTGGCCTTCTTTTTGATTGGTACAATAGAGTGTTATTTAGAGGCAAAAACTTGGTGCGGGTATTACTGTCTAATGAGAGCATCTAGTTATTATTGAGGTCTTCCGTTTCCAACGAAAGGCCTTATTGTTTTCGTACTGTGTCTTATTATTAAATTGCTTCTACTACTGATATGTTCTTCTTATAGTTACCGACGTTTTATGGTTTATTTTAATAATAACCGATATTAGTTTGAACTGTGGACTACTGTTAGTATTGCACAATGGCAACTAGTAGAAACCAAACTTTTATATGTTTAAATGATAATAAGGTAGTACAAAACAGATAAGCTAAAAAAATATTCTTCAATTCAATTTCTCTGAAAATGTAATAATTTGTTCGTTGTAATGAAATCTATAAATATGTAAAATTTGAAGAAAAAAAATAATCCGACTTCACAATGTTTGCCCACATCGCCCCAAACCTACCATTTTAATATCCTTTCAGTGGAGCGTAAAATGAACTAGTCATTGTTATAAGAAAATTTGCAGCACTCCCTTAACAGTCTCTAAAAAGAAATAATGTATTTCAAATTTGAATAAGACTTAACAGCATGTTCCAACAACTTGTTTGTTAGTAGTTTTCCTAGTTTAATAAATTGTTCGTATGTCGAACATGCTCTTGCATAACGAATAAGCTGAGAGACATAAACCTCATAAGCAGGTGATGTTGGTATGTTGCTACATAAGGGAAGTTGACGATGAAAAAAATTAAAATCATAACGTTTATCATATAGTTTTGTTGTTAGGTTACCAACAAAATAAAACATATATGAAATTGATGTAAAGGACCATGCAATGCATTTGGTCGGAACAGGTGGTTGACCTTCCTATCACAGGCACCTACATTATCAATGTATATAGGAAATATATTTTTTGTTATGAGAATATTATATAACGTCAGGTGCATGTGTTTCAAATTCTAATATGCACGTAGTTAATGAAATTGAAAACTAAAAACAATAGACATCGATCATAATCTTTGTTAAAAAGACTATGCATATGCAGAAGGTTTGCAAAATAGATTATCAGAAAAGTTTGCGAAAAATTATTGTCAAGTCGAATAAATGAAATAAAAACCGTTGACGACTTGTAATATAAACATATGACAAGTGTTCATTTATTATTTTGTCAGTGAATTATCCTGACTTCTCAGAATTAAGTACAGGCACCTTATATATTTTTTTTTTATTAAAGGGACTACCGAGGGTTGATGTCAATTTTTGAGAAAAGAGATATTAATTATTCTGTTTTAGTATACTTGAAAACAAATAATGTATTTTCTTTAAGCTACTAAAAGTACTGACAGCAAAGACTAATAATTAATCTGTCATCTGGCCTTTTAATTATGTTTCAAGAGGGAATGAAAATCCATTCGATGTAATAAAAACATTTGCTATCCCGACTCACTCGTCTAATTCAAAAGCATAAGATCTTCTAAGCTTCTTTTTTTTTACATAGTATAATGAATTATGATTATATACCAAGTGTTCAGTCTAATATTAAATGATTGTAGCCGCAAAAATCAACCTTAAGCATGTCAAATCACCCAAGTCGGCAAATGAAGCGGACATTATGAAAGTTTTAAAACTGAAACTTTCATGTACATACATGACATACAAACCGTGAAGAGCAAGTTCCAGTTCAGTTCAAAGATATTTCAAAACTCTGAAGTCGGAGTCAATTTTCAACTGGGTCAATTTTCAACGTGTCTATGTCATAAGAAATTAACATAAGAAAAGACAGGTTTCTTGAGTAAAATATGACATCATGCTGCTTATTGTGACGTCATATTGATAAGGGAATTTTTAGTTTGAGAGTTGCCTTATCATACCCGCGTTTTTTCTTACCCAGACACTTGAATATTGAAAAAAAACAATGGTTCTTACTTTCAACGATCCAAGGTATCGGACTTGGCGAAGCTTAAGCTTGCAGAATGTATCATATATCCCAGGGTGATCTTTAATCAAACGTATATATTTGTCACGACCTTTCCGACTATTCTCGTGTACGAAGCCCTTAGCATGCATAATTTTATAAACTGCCATCGCAACCAAAGAAAAAACATTATTTAAAAAGGTAAATAGCAGTGACACTCAGTTTAACGGAAAATTAAGGTGGTACGTCATCAATTCTTATGTGTTCTAAATTCGATCATTTACGTATTAATCAATCCATGAACAATTTTGATATTGTTCATCTTATCTTATACACGTACATGGATTTAGCTTTGAAAAGTCAAATTGCTCAGCATTCTGCAGTAAATCGTATTTTTGTAATATTGAAACAGTGAAGCCAAGAGCTCATACAGTGACCATTATTACATCTAAAACATTACTTTTTAATCATGTTATAATTCAACAGATAAACAATATAATTATGTTTTGTTCTATATGTTCATATAATACATTTTATTTTCAAAGGAAAATGCACGTATAAAAAACAGAATTTTCATTTTAATTTACAACCATTTTTTATATCACATCTTAGAACAAAACCTTTTTTGGTCAAGTAGTTGCGAGTAAGGAATCGTTTTATCTTGATAAAAATGATGATTCGTTTTTTAACAGTTTTCTACTGCGCTCAAAACTTTTTCATGTGCCCAAATCTTCAAGTTATACGGTTTGAAACGAAAAGTGCCTGTTTGAATTGCTGAATATTTGTTTTAAAAAAGAACACGCAATACACAATACAAAACCCTAATGTCGAATACAAGCTGTTGCGTTCCTAAATACTTGCCAACCTGACGGCACAAATACGTTGCAATCATTGAGTATTACAAGAATGTTTACAATTGTATTATACTATTTTGAAATAAATTTTAGAATACAAACTGGCTTTATTTTTGAAACAATATGGCTAAACATATTACAGATTTCGGATCATATCTTAAGTACTATAAGGTAAAGTGTTATCGAAACTTGTTGGAATGTGTGTTTGCTATGTTACCTGAACATTAAGTAGGACACTTTAGCATATTTCTTCATGGAATCTGATGTCTATTCCTTCTCAAATTATGTCCAAATCACGTGTAGGAAAAAGTGTATTTAGACTCAAAAGTCATTATAATGACCTCTTGTTTTTTGTACAAATGTATTCTGGCCAACAGCTTCTGTACAAGCGCCTCAATTCACCCGATCATTCAATCTTGTCAGTGACAGAATTCTAGAGAAAATTTATCATCATACTAATAGGCATCACTAAGTACACCTTTCCGTAGACAAAGAGAAGAATTTTGGATCAGAAAACTAGGCACAGCATTTCCTTACGGTTGCAACGACAATGTCGATAATGTAGGGAATCTTTCAAGTCCACAGAGTAACAATGTAAATGTGATGAGACTTTTCAACAATACACAGAGACATTAGCGTAGCCATGGACATCGGTCTTACAATAAACCCAATACACACGATGTCTCGTTTGATTTACTTCTACCTTATGTAAATAAATAGTTGGGTCTTCATCACATCCGAACCAAACTTTACTCTGTCCCTATGAAACTTTTAAATAATATGCTTGAAAAGGAAGAAAATGCCAATTTTTGATACTTCAACACCCAAAGACTCAGTATTGTGCAACAGTATATTCAAGAAGCGGTGTAAATCATATGTGGATATCAAGAGTTCGAAGAAACTTTAAGAAAACCTGAAATCCCAAAATTTTACCAAACTCAATACATGTAGCACCAAAACTTACGACTTTTCTACACTTTATACAACCATTCCCCACAATAAATTAAAGTTCCGTCTTTTTGACATCATTGATAATTCCATTTGTTTCATAAAAATGGATCAAGTAAATTTTCTTACCTTGTCATAGGTCATTTGCAAAACTTTTTTGTTAAAAGCCATTCGGATTGTGCACACACGTACCCTGAAGTTGACATTAAAAAGATGCTTGAGTTTCTGATAGACAACATCTATGTACTTTTTGGAAGTCAGGTCTTCCAACAATCTGTTGGAATTCTCATGGGTACCAATTGTGCCCCATTGTAAGCAGACCTATTTTTGTATTCATATGAAGCAGAATTTATTCAAAAACTTGTACGTGAAAAAAATAAATCACTCGCAGTGGGCTTCAACTCAACATTCAGGTATATCGACGAGGTATTATCAATTAACAATTGTTACTTCCATACTTACGTCGATTCGATATATCCCAGTGCACTTGAAATAAAAGATACCACAGAGTCTGCGTCAGCTGTTTCATATTTGGATATTTTACTGGAAATTGACATTGATGGTAACCTAACAACAAAACTTTATGATAAACGTGACGACCTTAATTTTTCTATAGTCAACTTTCCTTACTTATGTAGCAATATACCTTCATCACCTGCATATGGTGTTTTTGTCTCTCAGTTAATTCGATACGCAAGGGCATGCGCTTCGTATGAACAGTTTCTAAGGCGAGGCAAGCTACTGACAAACAAGTTGATAAAACAGAACTATCAACAGTCTCGTTTGAAGTCATCTTTTCGTAAGTTCTATGGTCGATACAAAGACCTTGTCAGCAAATACAATCTTCCAATGGGTCGCATGCTGACTGACGTTTTTCATACTAATTGTTAGACCATAATTAATCACTTAATTGTCTTTGGATTTTTCTGGTTTTTTTTCCGATTTCGACAAAGAGCACACGGCGGGTGGGACCGGTCAGCAGAGGATGCTCACTCCTCCATGACACCTGATCCTACCTCTATTTTTTTAAAAGGTCCGTGTTTGCTGTGCTCCTGTTTTGGTATTTTCCTTTTGACTTTAGAATTTGAACACTGTACGTTATCACCACATGTCATACTAAGTATTTACAATTGTATAACATATCCAATAAATGTATTGTATCCTGTTAGATTGTACACTATATCCTATGTGTAACTTGCTTTGATAGATCTTAAGTGGAAAATGTGCCATTTAATTCCAATGTAAAATTCATTGACCTACTCAAATTTTGTAGCGTAGAATCCAAGCGTCAAACTAAACTTAAAACTTGACATTCGTCTATTTCTTAGTTTTATAAATAGATTGGAAGCAGACTTATCTAAATGTTAGTATGTATATAAATTTTAACTATGTGTAGAAAACACAAATATTTTAATGTTAATACATGTATATATATTATGTATGAAAACAATGTAGAATTGCATCTTGATTTTTTGTGAAAAAAATGCGAGTTATTTCTTCCCAAAAGTCAACTTACTATGGACTTCTCTTACTTCATTCTTTATATATCTTAGAACTGTTGAAATCAGCTTGTGTGTAAAAAGTAATTGATATTTTGTCCCGATGTTTTAATTCTAGTTAAACAATCAGTAAATAAACCCCGATTGACCTAAGCTTTTGACCCCTTTCCATCGTATACGTTTTTTAAGCAATATATTGGCCAAAAAAGGTCTTCCGAGATTCCCACCAATTTGAAGTATATTCGCTCCGCCGCCTTGACGTCAAAATTCAATAAACCGTCGCAGTCAGATATCTATTGCTAGGTAAATATTTGTGTATTCTCTCTGTATTTCAACTCGAACACTAGTAAAATTGCACAAAAGTTAGTCACGATAAATAGCAAAATGAACATATATAATTTGATTTATATCATCATTAATTGATGGTCTACCAACGCTTAAAAAGTAGATGTTTAAGTTTTTTAAACTCCGAATTTGTACCTGCGCCGGGTACCCCGACCGCCGAGTTGTTTATGTATCGACGCAAACAAATTATTAATTACTTTGTAATATTACTTTGCTCAATTATTTCCTTAGGTTTCTTCAATATTTAAGCCAAATTGTACTAAAATACGTCACTTAGAAAGGGAAATATTTGTGTTGTCTCAATAATTTCCGAACAACCCTAGTATTTACAAATTAATAAATGAAATATATTTACAGTACCACTTTCACATCCACACTAGGCATACGACGTAGTGGAGCAGGAAATATACTGCCTCTTGGAGTTGTACGTTAACAGATGTCACAGGAATTACAAAATCGTCGAATATCCGCTTGAACTCCCGACCAATAAAAGTTTGATGTAATTTTGTCAATGGTTTTCTTCACCCCTAGATGTCCAGCCATTAGTGTTTGTGTGCAAGTTTCATTACGAAGTTTCGGTACTTCTTCGGTACGATCAACTGATGAAACATTTTTTTGGGAAACTTTTGGACTGCTGAACTCTCTAATGCATAAGATCAGATTCATACGACGGATTTTTGAAACACCAGGCAACAACAGTTCCGGAGAACAATGGTGAATTTAGTTCAACTTCCGCAAAATCTGCGTCGACCAACTACCATTTGCCGAAACACATTTCTGAATTTGTCCAGTCATTTGTTCTGGTTTCACGTTGGATACAAGCATCGACATTGTCTTTAGATTCATCAAATGGTTGAAGCTTCGGGCCTTTCAGAGGTTGATGGCTTTTGATCACAGGTGGGGATTCTAGTGCAGCTTTGTGAGATCGTTCTGAAGCAAGTGTTTGGAATTGATGGTTTAATGCTTGGACACAGCAATACGTTCTTTTTCCTCTTCTAATTCTAACTGATATCGTTCTTCAGGTTCCCTTTTACTAATTGTAACTGAAATTTACGAATATTGTCAGCTTGTCTTTCAGATCGTTCTTTTTTCTCTTTTATCAGGCATTCTGGATTGCTCCTCGCGGAAAAATTTCTTCATATTTCAGTCCAATCTGAGCACCCAAGTCGAAGATTATCTACATTTCTGCTATAGTAAGTACTGTAAAGAACCTGATGTCTGTATATATGTACTGTCACGACAGCCATCGTGTGTCTAATCAGTCGAGCAATAAGAGGAACATCAATAAATATTAAAAACTGGTATCTATATATAAAATCAATAAATTTACAAATATACATATTCATAAAAAATGACCAAAAAATGTTTATGATGATTCCATCCTATGGCCTCCTGTGGTGGTATATTTGTCTTTAGCGTCCACCCAGTGTTCCTCCGATGTGTCCTCCTTCGGTACCATGTCCTAAATGACAGCTTCCGTCCACCGGCTTCCAGTGTAGTAAATGAATACAGGAAGAAGGTTACATGGGTGGTATGATGTTAATTACCTGAACACTGGAGACCATTGCTGGATCATCGCTGGAACATTGCTGGAACCTTGCTTGAAGCTTGCTGGAACCTTTTAATTAATATAAATAACAATATTTTCAATCAAAAGTTTCACTATTAAAATATACTTATTTACCTAATTACCATAACTGCACACCATACAATCACACCGAACATCACTCGCTCTACAAAACCGTTAAGTGTATCAGACGTTATCAAAGACTGCCACAGTTAAGTGTATAAGACCTCTTAACATTCAATATCATAGTTAAGTGTATAAGACCCCTTAACATTACAAAAGAGTCAATGTATGACCAATAGCACCATATACGATTGCAAAATATTAACCAACAAATAAACTAGCAAACCATGCTTGTCATACAAACGCACCATAACTCTACGGTAAATAAACACGTATGTAAAACGTTAACCCGAAAATATTATCGAACACGTATACAAAAATAGATACTTTAAGTTTAAAGCAAAAACAAACTTACCCCTAATGGAGATAATAATAACAGTTACCGTGACAATAAGCTCAGTAACTCATCGCACTAGTACTACAGTGCGTTCTAATGGACCCCCATCTCGATGACCAAAAACACATTGGTATTTATAGTATCATAGTAAACAAATAGAACAGCCCGAGTTTAGTCCATTTTTGACCAATACATGAAATGACAAAATCGAGGCACCAAAAAGGATATGAACATAAAATAAAAATCAGAGGTATCCTAGAGGAAAAAATCACACATGAATAAATATATACTGATTGTGACATGTACCTAAATATACACAGTTCTCAATGCGTATATATTTTCACCTTTATTTTTAATCTAAGATACCACCTTTAACCCTATGAATGGATGTACCTACTTTTACTCAGCTCCAAAAATAATTTCAGCTACAATTGACTACTGACTGAACTTAACCACTTAACAATCCTATAAATGAACTTAAAAATTGGTAAACCTTCAACTTTGAAGTAATTTGAAATGATTTGGAGAAAGACTGATGGTCATCCCACCGCTGCCACCAATTGTAACGTGGATGAGCCAGGATTTATGAATTTATTTACGAACTAACAAATGAAATGTATTTACAGCACCACTTTCTCATCCATACTCGTTCACATCCAATACTCATTCAATTTGACTGCAATATATATATATCCTACTTTAACAAAACCATGAAAATGTTAATATTAAAAAAAAACCTTTTGACAGACTTTATGCCGGTATATATTTACATTTTCCAGTGTCTCTGCCTGTGATAACACTACGAATCAATTTTGTACTATACAAGCCCAATAAATTCATATGACGTATTGTTGGGGGCGCAAGCGGGTTTGCATGATGAATATTTTAATATTTAATCGTACAACTGCTGAAAATTATATAAATATAAGTAATAAGGAATCATTCTTTGAGTATTAAGAGGTGATAATTTCGGTCGGGGCGTAATCAAATCTATCATAAAGCACCTCATAATACTTAAAGAATGATTCATTATTCCTTAAATAATGAATTTCTTTAAGATCAAACAGCTTTGCCACACCTTACACTATCATTAGTACTTAACGGTTCAAAGTTTGCAAAATTATATTAATCACTAAATATCTTGTATCTGATTCGTGTCTCGATCACTTATCTCGATCATCGAATATCAATAGGTAGTCGTTGTTGACGCTATGGAGTAGACTGGCTTCTCTCTTTGTCTACCGTAGATTCATTCCAGGGCTGTAATTTTCTACGTTTATTATCGTGGTGGTGGTGTTATGCATCAATATGTTGTCCCCTCATCGGATCTTTGCCGTAGTATGACCAAGTCAAAATGCTACAAATTATTCCAGTAATAAGTAAATGTACAGTATGTAGGCAATGTAACAACCGTTAATGATACAACTCCGCTTAATGATATAAATAGCATTAAGCGTTGCAGTTGCAACGCTTTATGCTATAAATTCTTGTATTAACAGTTGACATGTCCAACTGTTCATGATAAATCGCCGCTTAATGATAGAATTGTATCATTAAGCGTCACAAATGCAGAGCAGCCTTAACGCTTAATGAAACAAGCAAATATCGACACCCTCAACCGCTAATGATACAAACTTTATATCATTAAGCGTTGCAGTTGCACCCTTTAATGATACAAAATTGTAAAAATGAATGAAATAACATTCTTGTTAATAAAGCAATAATATGTATATCTTGAGCAAATAAAGAATAGTAATAAATGACTTAGTTGTGTATCCATACTGTATTCATACTAGTGTAAGAAAATTATGTATGTAGACATAGTATAATCTAAATAATTTTACGTAATGCGTTTAAACAAGAATGGTCTAATATTTTAACAAACATTTGTCTGAAATTTATATGAAAAAGTAAATTGTAATGTTAGCTGAAATACTAGTACCCTTATTAATTAATCCATATTTTAAACACATTTGTAACAAATTGTTTGATAATATTGATAACAAGTACATTGAACAAACTTTTGAATGAAAAAAACAGATGATACTGTGATCAAAAAACAGAAGCGAATGCATATGCACTTTCACATGATTGTCTTTATACACAAGTAAATTAGGCAACTAGCGCATAAAAACTTGAATATGTAGATTTTTTTAAACAAATGCGTGATTTTTGGGGGATTGCCTATGGGAGACCGGCTGCTTAAAGGAAGCGGAATGAAAAGTGCTACAGACAGGGCTTTCCTAGTAAAATTAAGGATCGTGTGTTATCAAGCAGGAGCACTAAATGTTATCTTTTAGTCTTTGTTTATTTATTTATCTTTTTATTTATTTATTTATTTTTATTTTCATCTTTTTTTGGGGGGTGGGGTGGGGAGAGGCTACATCTACGCAGGCAATTAGGCCAATGTAAGTGTTTACTGTGCGAGATCGATGTTTTGGGTTTTCAGCCACAGGCGCTTTGATGGAGGGAGGGGGTGGGGTTCTACCCGTTATGCTACACGGATTTATTATGAATTTCTATATCATTAAAATAACCATATACATTTGTTTCGTGTTGTAAACTTTGAATTTACTATAGGCGAGTTTAAATTGAAAATTTACAATATGACAACTGGATACAAATTTAATTCACACAAGAGTAAGGTATTTTTTTTTGGGCGGGGAGGGGGGTAAGTACGCGACTTTTGGTGAAGTATGGAACGTCCGTTTTATTATTTGTTTTCAGTAAAACAATATGAGTTTGTTGAGAGTTCTGTCGTGTTTTACTTTCACCCGGTAAGTTAAAATTTACAATACAATTGTTCGATGTATGAATAAAATTTATGGATGAAGATATGTATTGTATATGACGATGATGAATTGTATTGTACATGTAGATATATACTTTTGTAGATATATACATGTAGACAATGTTTGGAAATTTCGTAAGAACAGTTCTGTACACATGCCGTCAACAGTTAAAAAAAAGACAAAATTGATCCCCTTTTAAGATTTTATACGGATTTCTGTCATGCATATTAGACATTATACGTATTATACGTATGAACACCATGATAGAAATATTAAACGGCAATTAAATTTTGTGCAATAATTATATGATACAAAACAAAAATATTAAGACTGTGCAATCAAATCATTGAGCTTTTGCCCCCCCCCCCCCCCCCCCCCCCCCCCCCCCCCCCCCCCCCCCCACACACACACACACTGCAATGATGAATCGGTCTTTGAACATTGTTCGAAATCGCAAAACAAAAGTGAACTAAATTTTCATTATTGTTTGCATGTAATGATGATAATGCACGGATATACACTGTACATGCAATGGACATATATTATTGGGAAAAGGTATTAGAGAGGAGAAATATTTCAACACATTTATTTTGAATAAATGTTTAATTATAGCAAATGAATATATTTTCTTTGGCGTTCACACTGGCTTTAGAATTAATGATCATTGCAACAAGTATTCCATAAAATACGTTATACGAATATAAGTAGAACGAATTAAATCCACTGGTCCCGGATACTTTGCCTTAACCGAGTTTTCCTGTTGTATTATTATTTAGGTATTATCTGGTATGCATATTTTCATTTTAAAATCACCTGTATTTTTGGAGGACGATGTCATTTATTGACGCAATGAACAAATATTTTTCTCTCAAAACATTTTTTATTCATACTACTGATCCTGTTTATTCTTTTCATTCAATATGTCCTTTTCCGGTAAATGTATTTAAGGTCTATAAAATACTTTATTAGATTAAAGAGGAAATTTTGAAGTCTGGTAAAAAAAAATGTTATACACACACTTTTAACTGGTCTAGCTTTCAGTGCGCTCAATATTTTGTTTAATTATAGGTTGCACTGTAATTAGGCATTCAATTGCGTAATTGTTTTGGTTAAATGACATAAAATGTTCAGCGTACATGTTAAACGCTTAAAAAGCGAAAGATTTATATTTTCGGTGATGCCTATACTGTAAACCAACATTTATTCGCATGCGAAAAATTTTCGCGAGGTCATGAGAGCCTCGTAGTTGCGAATACCGCCACGAACCATCCCTTGTCATGTGGTTGTTACATGTATAACAACACAGGTCTGGATAAGACTTGGTCGCGAACATTAGTCGTGGCGGAACAGTTTATCGAAAGTTAATCGCAAATAAACTCCCCTCGTCTATGATCAAGTGGAGCCGTAAGGCCTGAATTATCATATTTAACGAGACGCGAAGCGAAGCGAAGTTATATGTATTACCACCACTCTTTGAAGCTAATGGCATTGTCCACAATAAATATTTTTACTTGCGTTTTTATAGTGTTTATTTGGAATCATTTGTGTTCAATAAATATAATGGTTTTGTTTGTTTTTTACCTTGTGGAAAGAAAATAAATTTATTATTATAGAGGATCATGATCTAAAGAATCAGATGACGTCTCGTTGCAAGGCGAAGATCATTAAATTGTGTTTTAGCATAAGTCAGTTAGTTTGAATACATTGAAAAGGTAGTGACCTAGATTATTCATGCACTTCTTTGACGTCTTGACCCATGCTGATGTTATGCAGGAATAACATCGGATTGCGCAAACAGTGTTATATAAAGAAAAACATTTGCAAGTGTAAATATTTAAGTGTTCTGTCTAGAATATATCTAATACCATTCAATATTAATCTAAGATTGATTGACTTAAAGTTTTTGAATGAAAATGATTTTTTTAACACTAAATGTATTGGTGTCTGCAAATATCTTTCTCATACTTAGTTTAAAATGTATTGTGTATTGTTTTCTAAAGAACCTTAATAAATGATCATTTTATGTTTTGTTTTGAAATTGGAAAAAATAAATGCTTTTAATCCTATTTCTACGTTTATTACTTAATCAGAGAATTAATTTATGAGAATTGCAATTTTACTGTCGTCTTAAGTTGTTCTTTTTTTATCATTTTAAAAAAGCAAATTTAATTATTATCAATTTCGAAAGTTTAGAAATCTTTACAATGTTTTGAAATACATTGAAACTTCTCTAAAACTGCAGGTTGCCGGACCGGACAAAATGGCCGGTTTACAGGGGGTGCTGGTTTACCGAGGCTTAATAAAACCTAGCCATTGTCAAGGAAGTATATCTCTGTTTAACCCATTCATATATAAATATGATATAGATATAAAATGCATCAGATTTTAATTGTGTATTCATTTATAGTCAATAATTAGATTTGAATATGTTTTGATATATTAATATTAAAATGAACTAAGCATAATATCATATAATATAATAGTTTTATTTCCAATTTTGGGCCCGGAGGGCATACAAGATTACAATTATTAGAGAGAAGTTTCTAAAAAAGAAATTCTACATACAAAATAGTCCATACACATACATGGGCATGTAACAACCGGGCAAATGTACATCAGTATGTCACAAATGTACATCAGTATGTCTTAACAATATACATATCTATATAGTCAGAAAAGTACCTACATAATGTAATACAAATACAAAGATGGCATCATGATCTGTATAAATTTTTCACTAGTTCACTTAGATCTTAAGCATATAAATAATGTGTGTACAATATTTTACATTTGACATAATTCGTATTTAATTTTCTCTTTATTTAGCGACGAAAATGAAGTCTCCTAATTCTCAGCTAATTACCGATTGAAACATATAAGCTGTAAAAATAAGATGATGGTTGTAAAATAGAAACTGTTCACTTTAATAATGAGGGTAAACAAGCGTCCCGTACGTTATACTTTTATCAAACTACTGAAGACGCAGAAAAATAATATCTGATAACACATATATATTTAGTTTTATTTTCAAAAAATGTTAAATCACATAGATATATCCATAGATCTAATGCCATGTTCATCGAACTTCCATTTAAAGACCGCTTATATCAACTAATGTTTACATTGAAACTTTGTTGAAATATTTTAGTAATAAAAGCATTTATCTGAAATGAATCAAAAATAATTTTTGTGTGTACATAGCATAAAAAAACACAGAAGATAATGCATTTTAAAAAGCATAATCAAGACTTTGTTATCTAAACATTTATACCGCTTGTATCATTGACGTTTCATACATGTCGAGTTCTAGTCTCGGTTTAGTATAAATAGAATACAAATATAAATAGAATACAATAAATTAATACGAATCAATGAATTAAAAATAAAAAAGAATAAACACAAAAAACAATGAAACTCTTGATCATTCACTATGATAAAAACATAACGACGCAGATTAATTACGCAGCCTGTGATTAAGCCAATTTCAACCCTTTCCCATTGACGCACGAGTCGGTTTTCACTTTTTTCACACCTCTCGTCAATTATAGGGGTGTCTCTGCCCTTCTGGCTATATGCCGGTTGTGAGGGTATATCTCACACTATTGTTAATTACCGGCCCACAAAAAAACGGCCGGTGTCTTGTTTTCAGGGGGTGCCGGTTTTCTAAGGGTTTGTATAGAAGAAATGAAGAGGAAGATGGCCAGGACTTTTTTCGTCGGTTTTCAGGGGTGCCGGTATTGAATGTTTCACTGTAATACCTTGGGTTTTTTTTCTGGATAGCATTAAACAACTAATTTGCTTGTGTATTGTAATGCAACATTCCACGTTGATGAGTTTATAGAGTTTTACGGTGTCAGAGAGAGAGAGAGAGAGAGAGAGAGAGAGAGAGAGAGAGAGAAAAGAAAGATGTCTTTTTGAAGATATTTAACTTTTTTTAGCGACAATGTTACGACAGTAATATACACTACTGATATTTCCATCTTCAAAAATAAAATAAAACAAAACAAAAAACAATAACACGTGAAAAGAGTACGTGTAAAAATACGAATATTTTTTTAAACAATTTATTTCCTAAATTCACAGGCGTAAACACAATACACAAGTAAACAGTAATATCGTTCTGCTAAATTTGAGTGGATATCTTTTACGTTGATAGTTGTACATGTTCCTGTGTTGATACTCTTCTTGAGACAATTTTAAACATCCATTTATAGTTAATGTAGTAGATGTTGACACTTTTTGACAAGGATTTAAACACGCATCGGAGACGATTCACTCATTACATACAAAAAATAAACAATAAAAAAAAAATAATAAAAAAAAATAAAATCACTACACTTAAAGTTTTTACAGAATCTGGGGCTTTTTATAAGTTTTGTTGTCAGCGTAAAGTATGCAGCAATATTCTGAGTTGCATATAAATATTTGTCATTTTACTAAATAATTTAAATGTAATATGATTTTTAAACCATTTACACTAGTTTTTGAATATCATTCTTGTCACTCTTTCCACCTGACATGATACAAAAAGAGAAAAATAGGAATCCGGGTCGTACAAATTAATTTGAATGTTGTCTTTCTGCAATAAAAATTCAACGGCACTTTCATTTTTATCAAAGCAATTAACCAAGGAAGCATTGACTTCAGATCCACAAGCCAGACTAGTGTCTACGCCATTGTTTAGTAATATATTTACAGTTGTGTAACGTCTATTAACAAATGCAACATATAAAACACTGACTCCTTTTTTCATGCGTAAATTAATGTTTGCTCCATTAGTCAGTAAAAGTTGTACAGTGCTATCATGTCCGTTTCGACACGCTATATAGAGAGGACTGGCTCCGTCCTCTGTACATAAATTAATGTCTGCTCCATTAGTCAGTTAAAGTTTTACTGTACTATCATGTCCGTTTTGACAAGCTATATAGAGAGGACTGGCTTCGTCCTCCATACATAAATTAATGTCTGCTCTATTAGTCAGTAAAAGTTGTACAGTGCTATCATGTCCGTTTTGGCAAGCTATATAGAGAGGACTGGTTCCGTCCTCCGTACATAAATTAAAGTCTGCTTCATTAGTCAGTAAAAGGTGTACAGTGCTATCATGTCCGTTTTGACAAGCTACATAGAGAGGACTAGCTCCATCCTCCATACATAAATTAATGGCTGCTCCATTAGTCAGTAAAAGTTTTACTGTACTATCATGTCCGTTTTGACAAGCTGTATGGAGAGGACTCTCTCCGTCCTTTATACATAAATTAATGTCTGCTCTATTAGTCAGTAAAAGCTGTACCATACTACAATGTCCGTTTTGACAAGCTATATAGAGAGGACTGGCTCCGTCCTCCATACATAAATTAATGTCTGCTCTATTAGTCAGTAAAAGCTGTACAGTACTACAATGTCCGTTTTGACAAGCTATATGGAGAGGACTGGCTCCGTCCTCCATACATAAATTAATGTCTGCTCCATTAGTCAGTAAAAGTTGTACAGTGCTATCATGTCCGTTTTGACAAGCTATATAGAGAGGACTGGCTCCGTCCTCCATACATAAATTAATGTCTGCTCTATTAGTCAGTAAAAGTTCTACAGTGCTATCATGTCCGTTTTGACAAGCTATATAGAGAGGACTGGCTCCGTCCTCCATACATAAATTAATGTTTGCTCCATTAGTCAGTAAAAGTTGTACAGTGCTATCATGTCCGTTTTGGCAAGCTATATAGAGAGGACTGAATCCGTCCTCCATACATAAATTAGTGTCTGCTCCATTAGTCAGTAAAAGTTGTACAGGGCTATCATGTCCTTTATGACAAGCTATATGGAGAGGACTGGTTCCGTCCTCCGTACATAAATTAAAGTCTGCTTCATTAGTCAGTAAAAGGTGTACAGTGCTATCATGTCCGTTTTGACAAGCTACATAGAGAGGACTAGCTCCATCCTCCATACATAAATTAATGGCTGCTCCATTAGTCAGTAAAAGTTTTACTGTACTATCATGTCCGTTTTGACAAGCTGTATGGAGAGGACTCTCTCCGTCCTTTATACATAAATTAATGTCTGCTCTATTAGTCAGTAAAAGCTGTACCATACTACAATGTCCGTTTTGACAAGCTATATGGAGAGGACTGGCTCCGTCCTCCATACATAAATTAATGTCTGCTCTATTAGTCAGTAAAAGCTGTACAGTACTACAATGTCCGTTTTGACAAGCTATATGGAGAGGACTGGCTCCGTCCTCCATACATAAATTAATGTCTGCTCCATTAGTCAGTAAAAGTTGTACAGTGCTATCATGTCCGTTTTGACAAGCTATATAGAGAGGACTGGCTCCGTCCTCCATACATAAATTAATGTCTGCTCTATTAGTCAGTAAAAGTTCTACAGTGCTATCATGTCCGTTTTGACAAGCTATATAGAGAGGACTGGCTCCGTCCTCCATACATAAATTAATGTTTGCTCCATTAGTCAGTAAAAGTTCTACAGTGCTATCATGTCCGTTTTGGCAAGCTATATAGAGAGGACTGAATCCGTCCTCCATACATAAATTAGTGTCTGCTCCATTAGTCAGTAAAAGTTGTACAGGGCTATCATGTCCTTTATGACAAGCTATATGGAGAGGACTGGTTCCGTCCTCCGTACATAAATTAAAGTCTGCTTCATTAGTCAGTAAAAGGTGTACAGTGCTATCATGTCCGTTTTGACAAGCTACATAGAGAGGGCTGGCTCTATCCTCCATACATAAATTAATGGCTGCTCCATTAGTCAGTAAACGTTTTACTGTACTATCATGTCCGTTTTGACAAGCTGTATGGAGAGGACTGGCTCCGTCCTCCATACATAAATTAATGTCTGCTCTATTAGTCAGTAAAAACTGTACAGTACTACAATGTCCGTTTTGACAAGCTATATGGAGAGGACTGGCTCCGTCATCCATACATAAATTAATGTCTGCTCCATTAGTCAGTAAAAGTTGTACAGTGCTATCATGTCCGTTTTGACAAGCTATATAGAGAGGACTGGCTCCGTCCTCCATACATAAATTAATGTCTGCTCTATTAGTCAGTAAAAGTTCTACAGTGCTATCATGTCCGTTTTGACAAGCTATATAGAGAGGACTGGCTCCGTCCTCCATACATAAATTAATGTTTGCTCCATTAGTCAGTAAAAGTTGTACAGTGCTATCATGTCCGTTTTGGCAAGCTATATAGAGAGGACTGAATCCGTCCTCCATACATAAATTAGAGTCTGCTCCATTAGTCAGTAAAAGTTGTACAGGGCTATCATGTCCTTTATGACAAGCTATATGGAGAGGACTGGTTCCGTCCTCCGTACATAAATTAGTGTCTGCTTCATTAGTCAGTAAAAGTTGTACAGTGCTATCATGTCCGTTTTGACAAGCTACATAGAGAGGACTGGCTCCATCCTTCGTACATAAATTTATAGCTGCTCCATTACTCAGTAAAAGTTTTACTGTACTATCATGTCCGTTTTGACAAGCTGTATGGAAAGGACTCTCTCCGTCCTCCAAACATAAATTAATGTCTGCTCTGTTTGTCAGTAAAAGCCGTACAGTGTTATCATGTCCGTTTTGACAAGCAATATGGAGAGGACTGGTTCCGTCCTCCGTACATAAACTAAAGTCTGCTTCATTAGTCAGTAAAAGTTGTACAGTGCTATCATGTCCGTTTTGACAAGCTAAATAGAGAGGACAGGCTCCATCCTTTGTACATAAATTAATGTCTGCTCCATTAGTCAGTAAAAGTTTTACTGGACTATCATGTCCGTTTTGACAAGCTGTATGGAGAGGACTCTTTCCGTCCTCCATACATAAATTTATGTCTGCTCTGTTAGTCAGTAAAAGCTGTACAGTGCTATTATGTCCGTAAAAACAAGCTATATAGAGAGGACTGGCCCCGTTTTTCTTACATAAATTAATGCCTGCTCCATAAGTCAATAAAAGTTCTACAGTGCTATCATGTCCGTTTTGACAAGCTATATAGAGAGGACTGGCTCCGTCCTCCATACATAAATTAATGTCTGCTCTATGAGTAAGTAAAAGTTGTACAGTGCTATCATGTCCATTTTGACAAGCTATATGGAGAGGACTGGCTCCGTTTTTCTTACATAGATTAATGTCTGCCCTATTAGTCAGTAAAAGTTGTACAATGCGATCATGTCCTTTATGACAAGCTATATGGAGAGGACTGGTTCCGTCCTCCGTACATAAATTAAAGTCTGCTTCATTAGTCAGTAAAAGTTGTACAGTGCTATCATGCCCCTTAAAACAAGCTATATAGAGAGGACTGGCTCCGTTTTCCGTACATGAATTAATGTTTGCTCCATAAATCAATAAAAGTTGTATAGTGCTATTACGTCCGTAAAAACAAGCTATATAGAGAGGACTGGCTCCGTTTTTCTTGCATAAATCAATGTTTGCTCTATTATTCAGTAAAAGTGTCCCAGTGCTATCATGTCCGTTTTGACAAGTTTTGTAGAGAGGAATGGCCCTGTCTTCCGTATATAAATTAATCTCTGCTCCATTAGTCAGTAAAAGTTGTACAGTGCTATCATGTCCGTTTTGACAAGCTATATAGAGAGGACTGGCTCCGTCCTCCATACATAAATTAATGTCTGCTCCATTAGTCAGTAAAAGTTCTACAGTGCTATCATGTCCGTTTTGACAAGCTATAGAGAGAGGACTGGCTCCGTCCTCCATACATAAATTAATGTCTGCTCTATTAGTCAGTAAAAGTTCTACAGTGCGATCATGTCCATTTTGACAAGCTATAGAGAGAGGACTGGCTCCGTCCTTCATACATAAATTAATATCTGCTCTATTAGTCAGTAAAAGTTGTACAGTGCTATCATGTCCTTTTTGACAAGCTATATGGAGAGGACTGGCTCCGTCCTCCATACATAAATTAATGTCTGCTCTATTAGTCAGTAATAGTTCTACAGTGCTATCATGTCCTTTTTGACAAGCTATATGGAGAGGACTAACTCCGTCCTTCATACATAAATTAATGTCTGCTCCATTAGTCATTAAAAGTTGTACAGTGCTATCATGTCCTTTTTGACAAGCTATATGGAGAGGACTCTCTCCGTCCTTCATACATAAATTAATGTCTGCTTCATTAGTCAGTAAAAGTTGTACAGTTTTATCTCTTCGCGTTGTAACTGATTTTCCATGGGAAAAGTCTCCGTATTCTTGAGTATCGTTACCAGCTGCTAACATAAGGGGCGTCCAAGCACCGTAATCGTCAGTTTTTTGATTGACATCCACACCTACCTTAATCAGTTCACCAAGTAATTCATAATTATGGAACACAGATACAATGTGAATAGGGCAGAGTCCCCCCCATATTTTTTTTGAATTTGCTTCTGCATAGTCTTTAAAATTAGTAAACAGCAAATCTATTGAACCATTGCAATATAGTGCAGAAATACAGCTGATAATTTCGGTTTGCATTTGTTGTAGAGAATTTAAGCAATATCGTGATAGATTTGTATGACAAAATGCAATCAGAGCAAAAAGTGGCGATACTTCCTTTTCTAAATTCAAAAAGGAAAGTTTAGTCAAAAGTAAGTTTTTTGATGTCCGATCACTCTCCTGTTTATCAGTTGCAAGTTTTTTTGTTTCTAGCAACATTTGTAGATTTTCAGGATATTTTACTATCTTTTCTTTCAGTACTTTAATTACTTTTTCATTCCTTAGACAAGGGTTGAGTACAACATCTAACAGGCGTTCTCCAAATAGTTCGGTATAAAGCCTTTCTCCAAGTTCTTCGGTGTAACTATCACTTAGATAAATAGTGAAAGGGTCGTCGCGTTCGTCACAATTTCCCAATTTTACTCTTCTTCTGAGGAAGCCGATATCGGCGTATTTTATTGTTTCATCGGGATAATCTGTTCCAAACACATAGGTTGTAACTTCCATCACCAAATCATGATAAAAATGATACGTGTTATCAATTTTTTTGACAAAAAAATCTTTCATGGAGTTAAGATTGTCCCCAATAGCTGAAGGTGATGTCCTCTTAGGTAATCCACAGAGTTTTAATGTGTGTTTAAATTTGTTTTCCGTGTCATTACATTTTAAAAGCTCACTTACGCGAAGATCATCGCTAAAAAGAACAAGGAGAGCCAAAGCACAATATTTATACTTGTCTTTTTTCCTGAACCCTATTACCTCCTCTTTTAGCATTGTTACGGGTTTTGTAAAAAAATCTATACCTTTATTTTTGTATTCCTCTTTGCTAGAAAACAATTTACACAATAACGGGAAATACATTTCTACTTCAACGATCGTATTACAGTCTTTGTCAGATATATTCTTATTGGATGTATATTTTGTCAAAATCTGCCGTTTTTCAGCAACTGATAATTTATATTTGTTATTATCGATGTTAAAGATTTGTGATTGATTCAGGAGATGACCTGTCACTCTAGTATCAGAAATAACGTGACTTCTACACGACATCACAAGTTTTGCTGTTTTTAAGTATAAATTTAATTCTTCCTCGTATGTTTGCCATGAATCATTCAATTGTTCATCAAAAGATTCTTTTCCCAATGGATCATTAAAAACACAAATGGTTTCATTTTGAAATCGACTTGAAGAATATTCATACACGATGTCTTCTACCTTTTTTACTCGTTTTACGGCCCAGCCCTGTTCCCTATACTTGAGTGCAATGTGTTGAATAATGGCCGACTTCCCGGATCCTGAGTGACCAACCACAATAACAAGGCTCTTGCTTTTTACATTTTTTTCTACTTCTTCAGACGCCTTTGTTGTAATAAAACAGAGGTCGTCCTTTTTCCATTCGTCGAATATGAGTTTTTCAATCTTTGATTCTACAAAAAAAGATTAAAACAGTCTGAAGCATTATAAACAATTTGCATCTTCTTAGATGTGCAATAAATGGCTAAAGGGAGGATGGATGTTTATATCGATAGGTAATACCTTGGGAATCCATACAAATATAGCACTGATACGCATATTCAAGAGGATTCGATTTTGAATTCGATCAACATACAAGTTTAAATGATGAAAGTGAATAATAAATACTGTCAATTATAACTTTTAGTACACAAACATGGTTATAAGTTCATATATTTTGAACTATTGACAAACACAAGGTGAGGGAAATCGGTTTACTTAACGGTGTAAACTTCCGTCCTCCCTTTCGACATTTATTGCATATCTAAGGCAATAGATGCAGATTAAGGGCTGATTTTTATTAATGACAAGTGTAATGCGCCGTTTTGGATGAATCGGTTGTAAGTTTAGATGTTGAAGGACCAATCGGAAGACGGATGGATCACAAATTAGTTTTAACGATGTTAAAAACTTCGGCTGATGTGACAGTATTAAGTAAATACAAGATGGCGGCGAGGTGTACCTTGTGTATTATTATGTAGTGGAGATACGGTATATTTTTTATTTTGAATTAAATATATAATAAGTATAACGTCTAGTGCCTGTGACATGGTCGATGTATTTTTGAAACGTGAGGAGTCTGACGTTCCAGGTGGGGATCCAGAAAAAATAGCAAAAATTATCGGTACATTTACAGACACGTTTTTGGAACTTGTTGAAAAGATGCCTGTCTTTTGGAATCAGGAATTTGCCAAAATACTTTTAAGTGTTTTCAGTCTTATCTTGCAAATCGTAAGTAATGTGTTCGTTTGAGAGGTATTTTATCTCGTGAAAAAGATATATCATTAGGAGTCCCTCAAGGATCAATTGTAGGACCATTGTTTTTTTTATTTTTTTTATCAGTGACTATTCAAAATCTTAAACACTCATTGGTTACAATGTATGCAGCTACACTTCACAGGACGTAAGTGGCAAATATGTAGATGTTATAGAAGAAAACTTCAAGAAGGCTGAAGCCAGGTACTGAATGGATGATTAAAGATAAACTCAGTATTAATCTTCAAAAGACGCAATGTATGCTTATTGGCACATCTTAAAGGTTGCAAAAATGTAGAATTTTAGTGGTGTGCAAATTGAATTTGTGAAACGGGCTAAGTTATTGGGTGTTTATATAGATAATACCTTATTTGGGAGGCTCACATTGATTTTATTTCAAAAAATTATTAGGAAAACTTGCTGTGCTAAGGAGAGTGGGCTATTTTATGCCACCAAATGCATTACTGAAGGTTGTTAATAGCATTGTGCTTCCACATTTTACTTAGTGTTGTACTGTCTGGTGTAATGTAAACAACCAATTGTATTTAGATAAGTTGTTCAAACTGCAGGAAAGGGCCGCCAGAATACTGTTAAATTTACGAGATATTTTAACTTCTACTAGCTTTTTATTTATCATGGATGCCAATTAAGGATTATTTTATGTTCAGACAAGTGATCTTTATGTTTAAGTTTTTACACAACCAAATGCCTGAATATCTTAGTGTGTTTCAATATACAAGAGATGTTAATTGTCGTCAAACCAGGTCGAATGATTATATGTCAAACCTCTTATATTTACCACGACCCAAAACAGAAAATTACAGACGTTCCTATAGCTACTCGTCTTCATTTCTTTGGAACAAACTTTCACAAAATGTTCGAAACTCTACTTCAGTGAGTAATTTTAAATATGTGTATCTTATGGAGTATTTCAACAGAGTTGATATTTAGCTATTAATGTCCTCTCCAATTCACTCTTTAATACATGTATATTATAACATTTACATTTATTTTACCATGTACTAGTATTAGTAACGTGCTTGTACTTCATATATGTGTGTGTGTGATTATATTTACATGCTAATTCTTAATATCAAAATATGTATGATTGTAAATATGTTTTAATGCAGGACCACGATGTAAAACTATCTCTATGCTAATTGTGTAATCCTGGATAAATGAATGTTATTATTATTATTATTATTATTATTATTATTATTATCATTGTTATTATAGATGGAGATTACAATGTATTTGAAAAAAATACTCTTTTACTTCATATCAATTTGTATTAACAATGGATATCTTCATTTCGAAAATTCACACGATGCATATTCTTTAACAATATTCAAACAGCTATCACCCTTGCGAATGCGTTTGTAATGTTTTCTTTATCGTATCTAATTATGTAATAAATCCTGAGGTGCTTGAATGAGGGTGCACGAGACTAGAGACTAGAGATTTGTGCAGTTCCTGTGAAATTTTGAGCGAAAATATGAGTGTGTGGATAATAATCTCTAAATGCGTAAGTATTAATCGTTTTGATAACATATCTTACTCTGATATACGTTAAAACATTTAAATCTATTAAGGGATAAGTCATATTTCATCAGCTAACGTTTATTTAATATGAAATACGAACAGTATTTAAATTCAATAATTCAAAGGAAAATACAAAACAGGAGCAGATGAAACAAAACTAAAAAACTAAAAAAACTAAAAAAAGTACTATTCGGAACAGGGTTATCTTTCTTGTTCAACCATTCTATACGTGGCTAAAAAAATAAACATTGGGTTACTTGATAAAATCATAGCCATGTTTGATGCTTTGATGTGCAATACCATGCTTTTTAAAATATAAATGGGTGTCTGTTTTGTGTAAAAACTTGTATATCGTGCCATTTTCATCGAATATTTTGCATAAAATAATATGGTCTGTTTCACATTGATGCTATTAATAGGTCAGTCGCAGATCCAAAATTAAGTTTTAGAGAAATCTTCATAAATGGGTTCTTAGGTGGTATGTGACACCTGTCGATATTAATGTACACTATAATCAAAATACTTTCACGGGCTTAGAATTTTGAAATTTTACAATAATTGCCCAAAGAATACGGTTATCATTTTCTTAGAAAGGTAAAAATTTTAAAAGCCACAACGGGATTTAAACTAATGACTAACAGTTTCGTAGTTAACGCTTTTACCCATTTTGCTATGCTGTTAGGTGTTTGAAAAAAAAAAATAAAATCACGCTTGATTTAATAGTTTATTTCAATATGAAGTACGTCACAATATGGAGGTGTCCCATACCACCTGAAACTCTCTCTCTCTCTCTCTCTCCCTCTCTCTCTCTCTCTCTCTTATTAATAATGCAAACATTTAAAACAATGTAAAATATATACCAGTAAAAAGAGTGTTTATGTTTTGATATAGGGTCATGTTATTTTGATTATTTCACTTTTAAGCGTAACTTCTGGAAGGCGAAAGAGGTCGTGTGGTTCATGGGTTCAACGCAAATTAAATAAATTGAATAAATGCTTCAGAACACTTACTGTCTATATTAACCAAATATTGATAACACTTTAATAAGATTTGCAAGTAAAGGGGTTATCTGAATGAAGGACGATTTTTGTTTGTTCTTGTGGTTTTTTTTTCTTTTTTTCGTCTGAGAAATCATTGTATCGCTTGAATGTAGTTATATTAACTTACATGCGCATGCTTTAAAAGTTCCGCAATGATAAATGATACTTCCAAATATGACAACGTTTGTCATAGAAGAACAGGATTAACTGTGATCCTTCTTATGGACTCCCATTTTACTTGCCAGTTATACCTTTATATGCTTTACCAATTAATTACTATTTCAAATATTCTGAATGAAAATATATAACCCAGGTTAATATATAGAGTACTAAAAATGGCTAATGACACGAACAATTGATAGTGTCATATTTTCGGGACAACCAGTCCCTTCTTCAGGACAAAAGAAATAAATTACATGGGTAAAAACAAAGTATACAAAATCTAGCACTACAACTAACACTACTAAAGAAACTATAAAAAGAACAACAACTTTATTATAAACAGTTTTGATTGAGTGTTAGAGAAGATGTTGACAATTTGGCCGATCGCTTTGGAGTTATCAATCAACTGCCAACTTCACACCTGATTGAGTTAATTAGTTAATTACGATTGACGTCCGAGTTAATAAAGGAATTGTTCTTGCTTTTCCTCTCCGCATCTGTCCAATGAGTATTTTGGTCAATAACAACTTCTGTCATGTCTTCCTATATGTGATCACTCATATTGAAATGTTCCTTGCAATTGTTTTTTGTTTTTGTCTTTATGGTGGAGCCGTGGTTGTTGATTCTTCTGCGGAGGTCACCTTTTTCACCAATGTATTGCTTAGAGCAAACTTTGCAACTAATGAGATAGATGCAGTTGTCTGTGCGGCAAGACGTGTTGCCAAATATCTTGTAGGTGCGAGCCGTGATGGTGTTTTTAAAACTGTCCGTGTTGGTGCTGTGCTTGCACAGAATGCATCTGGCATCTGAAAATGTTTTAAAGCCACCATTTGGCAACATGTTATCTAATCTTGCTCTCACTACCATGTCCTTCAAGTAAAACGTGGAACCCAACCTTTGTCTCATTGTATTGCAAAAGGGTTTTCTTGTCTTTTGTGACAATCTCATCAATTGCAGATTGCACTGTGTGAGCTTTATAGCCTCGACAACACGGATGGGATCTTAATATCCTGCTCTCTTCTTCAAAGATTTCTTCAGAAGAACAGATTCATCTTATTTGGGTTGTTAAGACTTCAGGAAGTCCTCTAAAAGTATGGGGAGGGTGGCAGCTTGATGGCTTGAGAGAGATGAGAATCAGTGGGTTACGTATGAAGACTGAATTTTATTTCACCATCTTTCAGAGTTGATGTAGTGTCGAAAAATACATTTTTGGAACTAGATATGTCTTCTGTGAATTTAATCGAATTATGGTAGGGATTGGCAAAGGTAATGAAGTCATTTTGACAGTCTCGGTTTTCGATCAATTTCATCTTAATATCGTCTATAAACTGCAGCCATCTCAAAGGTTTGATGGAGCTCTAAGGGGCAGGGTTCGTTTTAATCTTCCAATTAATATGTTGGGGTATGAGGGATCCATTTTGGTGCCCATAGCTGTTCCACTTACTTTTATGTAATGTTCGCCATTAAACATGAAATTGTTCAGCTTGAAAACATGTTCAAGGAAATTGAACAGAGACTCGGTTGATGGATGCTGAATCGTTCTACTGTCCCATACTTCATCGTGACATCCATTGTAACGAAGAGAGTATGGTCTGGAAAGCAATAGGAATGTGTTTTATTCAGGTAATCTGTAGTGTCCTTAAAGTATGATGGCAAATCTTCTACATGTGGACGGAGGTATAAATCTATAAATTCCACTGTTTTCTCCGTGGGATGACCAATGGCACTAACTATAGGACGTTTCGTAAAAAGTGACACCAATTTCATCATTTTCATACATTTCGTCCAAGATGTCAGTGATAAGAGCTGAAAACGCTTCGGTTAGAGATTAGAATCCAGCTTCTTGGTGTTTTTTTCCTCCGTTACATCAAACTCCGATTCATTGTAAACTCAATTCCTTAGATTGATTAAATAATTCTGATCTAAACCTAAGCGCCGTACAACTTAATAACGGGGGTTTAAACTTTCCATCATTAACTCGGACATCAATTGTAATTAAGTAATTTATAGTTTCTTTGTATCAAATAATTCCCACCCGGCACCACGTGTGCCGAGGGATGAGGACCTGACACCTGAATCGGTGTTTCGGGCACAAGTAGGAGATATTCCAATGTCGCCCCTCATCAGAGGTCCAACCCAGGGTTTAATTTTTAATTTTACATGATAAAATGTACATCAGTCCGAACCGATCAGTATAAGAACTGAGCATAATGTTTTATGTATTATCATGTAATACTTGTTCATAAAAGGCTCTGTTAATTCAAAGCTGTATGCTTTAAACGAACTCAAGACAATGAGTAGGACCATATATTTTGACTAAGAGAGATAATATTCTGTAATGTGCGAGTTGGTAGAGTATTTGCTTGTCTTGTTTTGTATCACGAGTTGATCTACGCAGCATTTTTATTGAACTGCTAGGCGGGGTTGATACGTCCCATCAGCGCGCTCGGGGAGAAGTTAACGCTCTAGATGTAAGAAGATATTGTTTGTTTCATATAAGCTCCCTCATTTTAAATCACTAACGTGCTAATTGGTTTGACTCTAAGTCGAGTTTAAGAGCTCGTTTAGATTTCTGTGTCGCTTATATCAAATGATAGGAGGTTCTAATTAGTTAAAAACATGTCTGGATGTTAGGATGCCGTCTTTTTTTGCAGTAGTGTTAGTTGTAGTGCTAGATTTTGTTTTCTTAGTTGTTACCAATGTAATCTATTTCCTGTGTCCTTGAGATGGGACTTGTTGTCCCGACAATTTGACAATATCAATTGTTCATGTCGTTAGCCATTTTAGTGATTAATAATTTAATGACAACAAGCAACTGGATCAGTAGTTTAAAAGAAAAATAATTTCTAGAAAGAATTACACAATATTTATTCAAAGAGGGATTCATGAACATCATTATAATTTAGTTTATATCTCTAACTGTGTAAAAAGAGTAGAAGACTTTGTAAGTTTGAATACATTTTTACTATGTGACTTTATTGGCCTCGTTAAGAGCTTGAACCCCTAACCCAGGGGACATGACTTTAATTTCACAATTTAGGATTTTATGAACATCACAATAATGCAAAAAGTTTTCTAATATATAAATAGAAATAGAGAAGATTTTCCAAGACTTAATACATGTTCACTGTATGACCATAATGCTCCCATCCTAGGACTAAACCGCTAACTAGGTGCCAAAAATTTTACAGGGGGCTTCATGGACATAAGAACCATGCATTTAGTTTTTTCTCACATATGTGGAATTTCAAAAAAAAAATTAATAGGTCTTTTTGGCCCCGTCCTTGAGGCCCCATGGGTGGTGAGGTCATAAATTTCACAACTTAAATTCTTCTTATCCTATAGCTAGAGATGCTTGAAACAAAAAAGGTAACAATTGATCGTGCAGTTTTCAAGAAGTTAAAAATATTAATCGGTAACGGACGACAAACGACAAACGACGACAGATGACGACCAATTCCAATAGGTCACCTGAGTTATTCAGCTTACCTAAAAAGGTGAAAAATAACTACTTTAATGGTTAAACTTTTTATCAACAACGATAACTTATTCATACAAATATCTTAATTAAATTTTAAAAATGAAAGTATAATTGTTTAACAAAATTAATTAATGATAATCTTTTGGACATAAAGTTTCTGCACCCAATAATTGCTGAACGTCACCAGAGGGAGCAGACTATTTTGGCCATGTAAACAGAACTATCAGTGATCGCACCTGTATGTGTTGGGTCGCACCTGTATGCGTTGGGACTCACAATCCCCATCCTTTTTGCAAAACTATTTTATTAAGAATCATTAGGATTGTGCACACAAGTACTCTGAAGATGATATAAAAGGATGCTTGAGTTCTGATTGACAACATCTCTGTAGTGTTTGGAAATCAGGTATTCTAACAATATGTTGGAATTCCTATGGGTACCAATTGCACCCCATGGTTAGCAGACCTATTTTTTTTACATTGATATGAAGCATAATTTATTCAAAAACTTGAACATGAAAAAGAGAAATAACTCGCTGTGGCCTTCAACTCAACATTTAGGTAAATCGACGACGTATTATCAATTAACAATTGTTACGTCCATTCTTACTTCAACTTGATATATCCCAGTGAACTTGAAATAAAAGATAACACAGAGTCTGAGTCATCTGTTTCATATTTAGACATTTTACTAGAAAAAAAACATAAATGGTAACCTAACAACATGATATGATAAACGTGATGACCTCAATTTTTCTATCGTTAACTTTTCTTATTTATGTAGCAATATGCAGTTGATTCGATATGCAAGAGCATGCTCTACGAAAAGTTTATTTTTAAAAGCGAGGCAGGCTACTGACAAACAAGTTGGTAAAACAATATTATCAACAGTCTCGATTGAAGTCATCATTCCGTAAGTTCTATGGCCGATACAACGACCATGTCAGCAAATACAATCTTCCACTAGGTCGAATGCTGACTGACGTCTTTCATACTTATTGGTAGTCTATTTTTAATCACCGAATTGTTGAAGGGTTTTTTTTTTCGTTTTCCCGATTACGACAAAGAGCACATATCGGGTGACCGGTCAGCAAGGATGCTTACTCCTCCATGGCACCTGATTCTACCTCTAATTATGTGTTTGCTCTGCTGATTTGTACTATTTTTTTTTTTTTTTTTTTTTTTACTTTTGAGTATGATCACTGTTCGTTATTGAACATTTCATTGGATAGTCAGCCCTTTATTCCAAACACTACCGCTGTAGAAATTGCGCTTTGGTAATTAATCACAGCGAACCCGTCCTATTGAACTCTGGCGTAGAAATACATGCTACAGAAATATCTTAATTGTTCGTACATGAACCATTTAAAATGTGACTACTTTTCAAGGTATTTATAAAAAAAAGTTTAATTTGAAAAACAATGCTTCTGAATACATTACATAGATTTTATCGATTATTTTCAAGTACTAAGTGTTGTCAGCGGTAACATGATTTGTGCTTAGGTCCAAACATTGTTTCACTTTCGTTTTGTCAGAGTAACTGCATAGGAGAGTTGATTAAAATCGACTTCCTAAATGCAAATTAAAGGGTTTAGATAAAACATGACGTAATTGCCGCCTATATTTCTTTAAAGGGCGAGTAGCAAATCATAGGTGGCAACTTGACGACTCTAACAAAATCAGTTGTTTACTGTTTACAGGAAATAAACCCGCGGAAAAAAGTTTTGCTATATTCAAAATATTTTTTAGGAGATAATATAGCTAATTTTGCGCAAATTCTGCAATTTTTCCATAACTTAAATAAATTTTGCCGCAAAGCTATATGCATGCAAAAACTTTGCTTCGTAAAACCAAACAATTCATACTTTTAGACGGTCCAAACAATAAATATTACTCGCTCAGCCTTCATTCAACGGTACATGCGCATAGATGGTCAACATGTTAGCATCGCTATCAGGGACAATGTAAAATAACACGACTTTTGACTAATATGGCTTAACAAGAGGCCCACAGGCCTTGACGTTCACCTGAGTACCATAGTCTCTCTTGTTTGCATTTTAAGCTTCATTTTATCTTAGCTCCATTGTATTTTTTAGGTTATAAGAGACCTTTAACAGGCCTTTAATAGTTAATCTCATATAATATTCACTGTTTCATTTATAATGCACACAAAATGCATATAGATTTTTTCTACAAGTATACAATGCAAATGATATTAAAATAGATTTCCTAAAATAGTACACATATTTAATTCAATATTGCTATGTGTCAATTTACCATTTAGTTTTCAAGATGAAGTTAAAATTGTTAATGAATGACAAATAGAAATCCAATTACGGTTTTAAAAAATGCATGGTTCAATATATGGTCATATTTATCCCCCCCCCCCCCCCCCAATAAAAAGCCTCAATTTCACAATTTAACATCAGGACATTATGAAGATGATAACAATTCATGACTTTATCTCCCACAAACACAATAGCACAGAATAGAATATAAAATCAATACATTTTTACTAGGTGGCCTTTTTGGCCCCGCCCTAGGGCCTGAATCCCAGACCAATGGACCATGAATTTCAAAATTTAGGTAGAGGACTTCTCGGACGCCATAACCATGCATTTAGTTTTCCTCAAAATATATTGGAATAAAAAAAATATTTTTTTTCAAGATTTAATATATTTTTACTATATGGCCATATTGCCCCCGCCCTAGAGCCTGAAATCCTGTCCAAGGGACCATGAATTTCACAGTTTAAGTGGAGGACTTCGTGGACATCAGAATCATGCATTAAGTTTATATATATATATATATATATATATATATATATATATATATATATATATATATATATATATATATAAATTGGAGTAAAGACGAATATTTTATAAGATACAGTTTTACTATATGGCCATATTGACCCCACCCTAGGGTTTGACCCCCTGACCTAGAAACTATTAATTTCACAATTTTGGTAGCGTGCTTCACAGACATCATAACCATGATTTTAGTTTTTTTCCTACATGTGTGAAAGTAGAGAATATTTTTATAAATCTGACTTTTTTTAAACATTTCGCCCTTTTGGCGCACTTGGGGTTGTAGAGCCATGAATTACACAATATTTAGATTTTTCTTACCATAGAAATGCTTCACACCAAAAACGGTAGCGATTGGCTATGTAGTTTTCAAGAAGTTAAAAAATGTAAAATGTAAAAACGCACGACGACTGACGAAGACCAATTGGAATAGGTCACCTGAGTGGCTCAGATGACCTATAGATGATCAAAAGAGATCGGAAAAAAATACATGTACAAGTGCGAATTACTTAATTTTTAAAGAGAGATTAAAGTTTAATCTACAGATGTCAGCATACGTGCTCATTTAATATGATGTTTCGAATGCATTTCAATTTTGAAATGCGATTTGCAAACTGTGTTCCAATAGTTCCGTCAAAAATCGATTGCTAGATATTTTTGCTTGTGGCATCTTACTTGTCACGCTTTAAGTTCAATGCGTATATGATTATTATCTTAAAATGAAAGAAAAAATGAGCAAGTTCACATATCCCATTCTCCAGTGATACACATTATGAATGGCAAGGTATGCATTGAATACACAAAAGAATTTGATAAAGGCCACACCTCGTAAAAAAGTACAAAAGGGCAGAAATTGCTAGAAAAATAATGGAATCGGAATATTCTGGTAATAAGAACAACTACATTTTGAGTCATAAATACCTACAACGTTTTTCGAAATTCCGTGCAAAGTTTTAAGAGAAGTTGCGATTACAAAAAAAGGACTGACGTACTGACTGATAATTAGTGTAAATGAATTTTAAACAATTTATTAATTTAAATTTTATAGATTTTATCACCAGAAAACATTCAAAAAGAAAAAAAGTACCTAAAAATGAATATGCAGGTACGTTTTGCCGAGAATTGAATTTTGTGTTAAAGGTTTTCCAGATCATTAAAAATGTGATCATTAAACATCATTAAAGGAATGCAACTTTTGAAAATTATTTTCCCTAAGCCTGTTTATGTACCCAATGAATAACCAAATTCACGAATTTTAAAACATAAATCCATTCAGATGTTTTCGATTAACGTCGTCCTTTTAAATCTGGGCCAAAAAAAGAAGATTTCTTAATCAAATCGAACATTTATATATTATTGCATTTACAATTAACTTTGCCCGCCTATTGCTCAGTATAAACAAATCACTCTTGTGATCCCGTCCCTGGTACATGTATCTGCCCTCAGCCCTGGTACCATCCGATCGGGCTGATACCAGAGCAGGTATCAAAACAACAGTGTGATATTCTATATGTAAAGCAAATTCAAATTAAGGTTAAGATGTAGTAAATAAAAGGAGCCTAAAGATTTCTTAAATTTAAGATATGATTTTTTTCAATGAGGCTTCATAGCAATAGACTGGTTTTGTACCAGGGCTGAATTTTAAGATAAACACGATGGAAAGTTGCGTTTTTAAACTGTCATTTTATATGATATATGAAGGAAACTAGCTACAAATCTTGGAGTTTTTAACGTTTTTGATGGATGAAATATATCCAGAATACCTACAGTTTCTCTAAGAATAATATCCCTGACCTCTTCTTTAAAATGATATTAAATTGAACTTAATTGAACATTGGTATCGGGATATCTTATCACAGGATTTCCGATGGAGTACCAAGAAAGTGGTTTATTTTCTGTATAATTGCCTTATAGTCATAAAATAGGGAGTAAAAATTTATCAAATCAATTCTGACGTCATAATGGATCTAGCACCTAAAAGACACTCTTAAATCATTTACTAGATCTTGACAGTAAGATATTTTTAAAAGGACACAACAAGTACTGAAATACGAGTCGTTTGAAATTAATTTGTTCATCATCACTGGGTCCATTTTGGTTCATTTGCGTCCATTCGGGTTAAATAGACACACTGGCGTAGCATTTACGACATGATTTAAAAATAGAACAGACATGGTGACTCAAGAAAGGATATGTTACTTTTTATTTGAAAACATAAATAAGAAATTCGATCATACGGGATGTTTCACCTATCAGTTAAAAAGTCGTTAAACTCACCTGGATTTACACATGTAAACACACCGACTTCGTTTGGACATTAATTTGAGTGTTATAACATTGTGATTGGCTTCGGCCGATCACAGTTGAGTCTGTATAAGGCATCCGGCAAACATCACTCTTTGCGTACACTTTACGCCTTGTAATACTTTGTTAACTATGCAGTGACAGCTTTATTCAAATCTTAAATTAATAGTGTTATAACTAAGGAACATTATTGTGATGTATTTGACTTGTTTTATAGATTAAAACATTTTTACAGTTATAATCTAGTCAACATAGGTTTGAAATTGAACAAATTGCAACAGAATTTATTCAAAGGAATTTTAGTAGTTTTAGTCCATGTTTTAACATACTTTAGAAAAATTAAGTCTGGGGAAAATTGAAAAAAATAAGTAAAAGTTCTTAATTTTGCTTAAATAATTTATGTCACCTCTCAGCTCCCGTATCATCAAAGGGAAACAATAAATAAACATCCTGTTGCAGCAGACTATGTGTAATTTTGCTTACAGCAACTTCATTAATGATAATAAATACATAAATAGCAGGTTATTTGTGTTAAACTTTCTTTTTTTAAAATGATTATTTATGAATTTCAAGTAAATTGTGCAACTGATTCCACAAAAATATCAGGTTTTTATAACATCTACAGTAGATATTTGGTCTGTTTAATTTGGTATGTATGCTAAAATAAGTTAGGTTATATTATTTAAACAGAGAATATATGTAACAATTACTACGGATATAAATGCTCAAATGTTGCATGATTAAACATTCTTTAGCAAAAACTATGAGAAATTTAACAATTAATTTATAGAACAAATGGTGTATTGGGATAAAGTATGGAACACCATTAGTTGCATGATTAATTATAAAATCTTTTTTCTTTTGTTTTCTTTCCGTGAATTTTTTGTTTCGTGTTTTATGTTTTCTCTTGCTACAACATGAAATACAAAGGACTGTCTAAAACATTTAGTGAAAGCTAAGTTTAATTTTTATTCATATATTTATGAGATATATAAAGATATCATATTAATACATCATTATTTCATCACAATTTTTTAAATTATCTCATCAAAGGAATATTACGATTTCTGAATCTGTATATCAAAACATACATTTGTTTTGTTGGACTCTTGATTGAACATATTTTTACGTTATTATTTTAAAATACTAGCTTTCTACGCTGTTTTCCAACATGATTAAAACTGTGTATTTGCTCAACCAATATTCTTTGTTTTGAACAATTGTAGACGTGTTTAAACTTGCACATGCGTTAAATACAAATTGAATTGGCATTGATGTTAACCTCTTTCATTCATTTATGTTTTATCCACTTGACAATCAAACCGGGAACACGCTTTAAAAGAGAACAGAAATCCAAAAAGGCTATTTTACAGGTACGATCTATCTCTGTTCGTAACTTGCAGCTAAAAAATTTAAAGAGAACTGAAACTCAAGTTTTAAACTTGTCAAAACATTGTTTGACACGTGCTGAACAATCTCTTCTAAGTAAAGGACTAAAATTGATACCAAGTCCTATGTCGTACTATGCCAAAATCATTATACTAAGAGATTTTGACAAATTTAAGACGCAAATATATTTTCAGCAATTCCGATGACAACTTATTGCATCCTTTCAGACAGCGCTCAGGTTACATACCGGAACACACATGTGATGCATTAGAAAAGTATATCGATAAGACCAAACTCGAATTAACATCAATGCCTATCAAACGTTTTGAAGACAATCTCACTAAACATGAGCAGGAATCATTTGTCTCATTAACAAATAATCTTGGGATTGATATTAAAAATGAGGACAAAAGCAACACGATTGTTGCAATGGACAGAGATCAAAATATCTCAGAAGGTTTGAGACAACTCGATTCTTCCTACATGTATAATGTCCAGATAGAAAGATCAGGCCCGGTGATTATAAAACTTTTTTTTCATACTCGTACTCACACTCGTAGTACTCCGAGTGTGTGCACCAATGAGTGCGACTCTAAAAACCGAGGTTATAATAGTTTTGGAGTATGTTCTCCGCTGAGTATTATTTGGGGTATGCTCCAAAAGCCGGTGGAAGACGTTTTATGTCTTTGGAGTAAGATAGAGCACGGTTAATCATGTAAATAGTCCTGACATGTAGGCAAATTGTACACGTATTCAGATAAATTATTTATCAACAAAATGTAACACATAATTTACATGTACATAATTATGCCCTCTTTCATCTGCATGCATAGAGATGTGTCTGCATCTATAATTTTTTAACTTTTGAGAAAAAAGACAATGAATCTAGTATTATTGGAAAACTATTTCAAAAAATTGTGATTATGTCAAATGCTTTTTGGAAAAAATGGTAGGGGTGTAAATATAAACAACTTTTGTAGGAAGGAAATAACGATGTCTGATACTCTCTCTTTCTGTCTGTCTCTCTCTCTCTCTCTCTATATCTCTTAATTTGTATCTTCTCTCATGTGTGTTATGATTAATTAAAGAATTATCATTTTTTACATAGACAAGTTTAAATTTCATTACCTTAAAAACATCGGTTTCATCAAGAGGCCGCTTGTTCCTGCTATATCCCACCGTGTAGTATTTATATTGCCTGCGCTTTTGTTACAATGAAGCGGAAGGAAAACTCAACATGTACGAGGGCTGTCCAAAACGTTCGTGGACAAACACGTTTTTGTCATTTTAAATAGATTACATATTGTATCCTTGTATACCGTAAAATTAAGCTTAAATCTTAATTTATTAAAGGGTTATTAAAGTACGCACGGCCCAATATAAACATTGTCCAAATTTCGTAATTGAGGTTTTAGATATGAATATTTACAGGGTTTTTTAAACATGTCAAAACATCATAATCTTCAATTGTAACGTAGTAAGTAATGTGAACGTCATTTTCACACGTTATATGTATTTGAAGCCGTTTTCAAACGAGCAGAGAACTCTTAGAAGATATTCAGGCAAGAGCATGTCTTAAAAACGCCATAAAAAGCATATATAATAATTATATAGGGTGGACGGAAGTTGGCATTATTGCGTAATACTTTGGGTAATCCCTTTCAATTATAACACTGATACGAATATTTAAAAGGCTTCGATTTTGAATTCGATCAACATACAAGTTAAAATTAAGAAAGTGGATAACATAAACTGTCAATTATAACTTTTATTACACAAAGTTTTTATAAACATGTTTATAAATGCATATATTTTAAAATATTGACACAAACACACAATGCAGGGAAATCTCATTTGCATAAATGTGACAACTTCCGTCCACCCTTTAGCCTTTTGTCGCATATTTAAGGCAGCAGGTGCAAATTTAGGGGCGATTTTTATTAATGACAGGTGTGACGCGTCGTTTTGGTTGAATCAGTTGTAAGCTTAGATGTTGAATGACCGATCGGGAGACGGAGAGGATCGCAAAATAAATTTACCGATGAGTTTCAAGCGAAACTTCCACCTGATGTGACAGTTTGAAATAAATTCAAGATTGCGGCGATGGGTACTTTGCCTAATATTAGGTATAGGGTACCTATTTTTATAATGAGATCAATTTACAACGTCAGGTGCCGGTAACTTGGTACGACCTCAAAACGTGTTATTAGATGAGGCAATTGACGAAGATTTAAGGAGAATGGAAACGCTCGGCGGATCTGAATGTTAACATATTCGTGATATAAAATAATGCATTTATGACACAAGTAGATTTAATATTTTTCTCTTACAAGTTATATACATATATATGTAATTCGCACTTGTGTTTTGTCTCCATCTTTTTTATCCTTTTTTAGCCAAATCTGCCGAAACTTGAGGTCTTTTTACCCTGTTGCTGAAAGCCACGCTGAAATGTTTACAATGCACATGCGCTGTTGAACGAAAGGCTGGGCTAGCAATATTTACTATATGAACTGTTTAAAATTTAAATTTTAGCAAAATTGAGAAAGTTAAGATTTTACAAATCATATTTTTTGCACAGTTCATACTTTAAACTTTGCAAGAAAATTCATAAATTCAAAACTATTATTTAGGGGCTATCTGGGTATTTCCGGACAGTTATTAGGTCAGAGCTATTGAAGAAGACTTCTTTAAGGAAAAACTGACAGGTTAGTATTCTTTTTCCTGCACATATGTCAGATTACATGTATGTATGGTATCCTTCCATACCCCTGCGAATGTGTTTGAAATTGGGTTTTTTATCGTTGCTAAGTTTGTAATAAATCTTGTGTCTGAATGAAAGTTCAAAAGTCTTGTCCTAGATTTGTGTAGTTCGTGTAAAATTACGAGCAGAAATATAAGTGTTCGGATAATATTCTCAAAATACGTAGGTATTGATCGATTTCCATATCCTATCATACTCTATTATATGTTAAAACATAAAACTCATTTAAGCCTTAGGTTTAAACCCAGTCTTATATCAATATCTGATGGTTATTGAAACTTAACCGATAATATTCGGAAAAGAGTTATCGTTCTTGTTCAACCACTCTACACGTGGTCAAAAAGATAGATATTGGGTTCCTTGATAAAATCATAGCTATGTTTAATGGTTTTGTTGTGCAATACCATCCTTTTAAAAAATAATCGGGAATCTGTTTTGAGTACAAACTTAGTGTACTCCGTGCGATGTTCAAGGAAGTCCAACATTCTGCATAAATTATTATAGTCTGTTTCGTTATTGATGTTTTTTACCGCGTCATACGCGGATCAGGAATTCATTCTTAGATGAATCTTAAAAAATGGGGATAAAATCTCTCTCTCTCTTTCTCTCTCTCTCTCTCTCTCTCTCTCTCTCTCTCTCTCTCTCTCTCTCTCATACAATCTTTTGATTTATAATGAAACATTTAAAATAATGTCAAGAATCTACTAGTAAAGAGAGTGGTTATGTTTTAATACAGGAATATGATAATTTTATTCTTTGTATTCGGAAACCAAATATTGATAACACTTTAATAAAATTTGCAACTCAAGTGTTTATCTTATCCAAGGATGGTTTTTAGCCAGGCTTTGCTAAAAACATAATTACCTGCGAATGTGTTCGGAATGTTTTCTTTATCGTTGCTAATTATGAAATAAATCGGTTCTCGAGTGAAAGTTCACCAGACTTCCCCGAGATTCGTTCAGTTCCTGTGAAATTTCGAGCGGAAGTATGAGTGTTCGGATAATATTCTCAAAATAAGTATTAAGTACCGGTCCTTTTTCGTATCATATCTTACTTTGATATATGTTAAAACATGAAAATCTATTAAGATCCATATCTTATTTCATCATCTAGCGATTATTTAAACTAAACGATAATATTCAGAACAGAGTTATCGTTCGTGTTTAACGACTCTATTACACGTGGTTGAAAATATAAACATTGGATTGCTTAATAAAACCATAACCATGTTTGATGCTTTGTTGTGCAATACCATGCTTTTTGAAAATAAAGAATGGGTGTCTGTTTTGTGTAAAAACATAGTGTATCGGGTCATTCTCAAGGAATTTTCTGCATAAAATAGTATAGTCTATTGATGCTATTACTAGGTCAGGCGCGGATCAAAAATTAATTCTTAGGGGGATATCGCTATTAAGCATGTTAATTGTTGCAACATAAAAAAAAAGTTATATTTTCAATTGTCTCATTTTATCTACCAATTAATAAAGGTAAAGTTTAAAATCAATACACGTCTAGATTTCATATTTGGCTACAAGTACCTAGATTATAGGAAATAGACTATAACCACGAGGCAAGATTTTTACTGCGAAACTGAAATAACTCAAATAAAACCACGTGGTCTAAATTTAAATGACAATAACATTCGTAGGGGTGATTAGTATGCAATAAAAAATTGGATATTTGAGAATTTAAACCACAATAAATAAAAAAATCCGATTAAAATTATATTTCACAGGTTTTATAGCACACGTTTACATTAAATAAAATTGGGTTTAACGAGGTCTTCGTAATGAAATTAAGACAAATATTTCAATTAATGACTTTTCTAAAATATGTATACAGCCTTAATTATTGAAAATACAGTCTATAAATGTCTTGTGTGCATGGCCTAGTGGTGCCGTATAGGACTTTTTGATTTTTTGGTCGCTGGATGGATTACATCAAGAAGGTGTTTTTTTCTTATCATTTAAAGCATGATAAGGCAAGAAAGTTTAAATTACATGTCTCTAATCTTCTGGATTTCTTTTCAAATTCTCTTGTATATTCCTGAGTATGAGCATATCCAATAGAAAAAAGATACCTTATATCTTCAATTGGAATTATCATTTGTCTATGGGATATTTATTATTAAAGGTAAGTAGCTTACCTGTCTATTATTAGGTATTTATGGATATGTACGAAACTTCATCTTGAGCGGGTGCAAATATGCAATCTTGACCTTAGCATAATTATGCGGCATACTGTTATATGCATGTATTTAGATTTCTACTCCCAGTATTGGGGAGAATCCTTATCATTAATTATTATAAGTTTGTCTTGATAATCATTTACCTGTAAAGGTATTCGTGGTAATGAAAAAAGAAGACTCTTTACGTTTTTTAATAAGAAACAAAAGTTGACTTACTATAGTATAGTATTTTTTTTTTACGTTATTAGACATTTTGCTGAGGATGATGTAAACAAAGTTTGATCTATATGGGAATTGGAAATTTCTATTAACCCAAGGAATGGCGATCTTATAATATGTCAGTGCCATGGAAGAGTTTGTCCGCCAGTTCTCCTTTCCCTTTTGTCTTTATCGTATTTTTTGCTTTGTTTACTGGTATCTTTTTGAGAGTTGAGAGGTACATGTTTACTAGTATTTTTATTTCTTAATGGAATCTGAAGAAATCAACATATCATCTAACAACATTATATGTTACTGATGTTGTGGAAGAATGACATGTCCTTTAATCAGCGATATCATTTATTAACGTATTGTGTTACATAATTATATAAATACTAGTACATATTAAAATGATAGTTTATAACTTAGGTATGTGTTTTGCATCCATACCTTGAGCTGTCGTAACTGTGTCTTCTTTGAGAGATGGTGAAGGTAATTGTCCTTCATGACTTTCTGAATTCCTTGTGATTTGTTGACCAGGATTAGTTATTGCTTTAATTTCCTCCCTTTCACGACTATCTGTACTCTTATTATCAGGTTTTCCATCACCAAGTAATGGTTCAATTTCTTCTACTCTATGCCTTTCTAAAACAAATAAAATATACTGGTATAGTAAAAGAAAAATATATGAATCTATTTTTACAAAACGTGATGAGTGTAATATGAAGTAATTATACTACGGAAATAAATTAATATGAGACAGCGTATACGTACCTTCTTTGCTCTGAATAATATTCATAGCTTGATTGTTTGAGTTTGTAAGTTTTTCTCTTTCTTGTCTTTCTACATCACCATTTGTTCTGCATATTTGATATTCTGGGGACAAACAAAACAAAACAATTGTAATGTTAGTGTTTTGCTTTTAATTATCAATAACTTGGCAAAAATGAAGATTGACACTTTCAAGACAGAAACATTCATGTATTAGTTTATATCAATTTTACGATCAAATTATGATTTTATCCTAAGTTGCGTCAAACAAATCTCCATATATATGCTCGAATCATTTTGCTTAGTCTTTCAATGTTTATAAATTTCAAGACTTCCCCATTAATACGCGCCCTCTTGTTTGCCATGTTTTTATACAAAGCTAAAAAATAAAATGCCTAAGGAGATATTGCATTAAGAAATTAAATTTTTAAATTTGAACAAGTTTATATATCTTTATACTCATCTCTTCTTTTAAAGGATATAAAAATAGTCCAAAAATAGCCACGACCATCAAAACCTTTTAAGATAGTGATTAAATTTAATAACAAACACTGTAGGGTTACACAATTCTTGCAATCTACTCTATGCAAATTAAATATTTTAGTGTGATTTGGATAGCTAGGTTTAAATTCTTTTGTAAAAAATCCAGTTGATTTAATGAATGCCTTTTACTCTCACACGAGGTCACTGGTAAGAAAAAAGGAAAATGCTTTTTAATAGTGTGTGCTTTGTGCAATTTTACTCGCATTGATACAGCAATGCATTTATCAGCCGATTCTCTATAAATTTATAATTTGTTAAATATTTCAAAAATGACAATAACAAACTGTCAACCATCTCAAAAGTCCATAAGGCGAAATACAAATTCAAAGCAGAGCAACAGGGACTTCTAAAAAGATAAAGATGGGATAAGGTGCCTAGGAGGAGTAAGCATCCCCTGCCGACCGGTCGTACCCTCCGCGTGCTCATTGTCAAGATAATGAAAAACGGAAGAAACCGTAGTCAGTCCGGTGTATAAATAATGGTCTTAAAGTATGAAAAACGTCAGTCGGCATATGTCTTAAGGTGGTTAGACACGCCAATGCATTATTTGATGGATCGATGAATAATCATTTTTGAGAAATGATTATGAAAAAGGACACCGATATCGGCTTTTGTATCGACTATAGAAGTTGCGTAAAGATGATTTAATCGAGGATATATATTCTAAAAGAGCATATTTTGATCATCTTTTCATCATCAATATTGTTTAAGAAAGAATTCTCATTTAAGATTCTTGACCAACACAAATCTGATGGCGGCCGTATACTATGTTATGAATGTTATACATGACAACAAAATTATAACACTTACTAATATATATGCACCAAACGCCGAAAAACTAAGGTATGACTTCTTTAAAAAAGTTTCTAAATGAATTTCTCAGTATAGTTCGAACGACGAAAATGTAATTTTTGTTGGTGATTTAAATTGTGATACAACAAGCGAGAAGGATAAGAGTTTAAAATTAATGCAGGATGGAATTTTTAAGTTTTCTTTTATCGATCTCTAGTCAGAATTAAATCCCCAGAAAAAAGTTTTACTTGGTGTGATGGGCAAAATATAGCTAAACGTAGAATTGACTATGTATTTTTCACTGAATTTTTATATGTAATCGACATTCAATTCTTTTTGTTTGTGGTTAAATAAAAACCATGTATGTAAGACGCGAGTTCTTGTGTATTAGATCACTGCTGACCGCGGGCAAGGGGTGATTACTTAATGACACACACAACTAAGAACCCAGGTACATGTAGATTTGAAATGTTTGCAGTATAATGATTAAAATGCATTACCTAGGTATTCTTTTTTTAGACTTAGATACCCACAATTGATAAAAGTTTAACGATGTTTCAGATTGAGAATTACATTCCTTTAAATTTATATTTCTTAAACACTCGATTTAATCAATTCAAGAATGACTAAACTTTTATATGAAATCAAAATTAAAACAATTCTTTGTGTTTACGGCTAAACAAACCCATACAAATAAGATGCAGATCTTGTGTATTAGATAACCACTGACCGCTAGGTAGCCCAGCCGCGACCGTTTTCCTCAGCCGCGGGCGAGGGATGCGTTAGTAATGACATACACAATTAGGAATCCAGGTAGAGAAGTTATTTTTTTTAAATCAAGTTTATGTATTTCGCCAGAAAAGAAAAAGATTGTTATATTTTCACATTCTCGTTTTTCTAAATGATTCTCCACTAGAAGACCTTAATAGAAATGACCAAAAATAAAACCAAGAAAAACATGACTGTATACTTATAAAAAACTTTCTCTAACAGGATGAAACTGTGCCATTCAGTCAACTGAAATGGGACTCAAAGGTAACTTAAAGGTGACTGAATGGCATAGCTATGCCATTCAGTCACCTTTCCAGACCATTCAGTTAACATTCAGTTGACTGAATGGCAGAGCTTCATCCTGTGTAATGAGTAGCATACCGTACATGCTGGTGCACTTCAAGTTGTTAATTTATGTCAGTTGTGCGCACAAAAAACTATTTGTTTACTTGCAAAATGAAAACAGGTACATGTTAACAAGACCATCTTTTTACACTCATATTACGCAATACCGGTACAAAATAATTTTGCAACGACATTAATAACATCATAATAAACAGCTTTTCCTGCGACAGCTATATCAAAATATTAACCATTTTTGAGTTATAAAGCGAAAACTTTTAAGGGCTCTAGGCTCCTAATTTAAAGGGTCAGCCTTTTTTCAATAGTGCCAAGTGAAAGACCTTGATATTTTGCACATTTTTTGTTCTGTATGTGTTCAGAAAAAATTTAAACGAAATATCTACGAGACAAAAACACGACCAAAAATCAGCATATTTTGAAACATAAAATTTAAATTAATTTTTTGAAACTTTAAATTAGACAAATTGTAAAAACAAAAGTCAGACGACAACGTTCAAGGTATCTATTTTCAAGAATTATGACTTTGAAACACATGCCATTGATAGTTTCAGAGCCTTTGCGTGCACAGGAATGCCTATATGTTTTTGAAAAAAGGGAAATTACTCGGCACCGGAAGTGATGATTTCAATGATTTTACGTTGATGTTGAGAATTTGTAATTTTCAATGCACCCTGAAAATTTGAACATAGTAGGACAACAAACAAGCGAGATATTTGAGTTTTAAAAAACGTCTAGAAGAAAAATAAGAATTAAAGGAAAACAGAATCACTATAACGTCTTCCGTTGAAAACGAAAGACCTTAAAAATAATAACCTTACTTCTTTTTATGTAGAAGCCGCACAGCAAAGAGAGAATACATAAAAGGAAGAATATTCCTAATAATATTGGAACAAATAGAGCGTCGACATCGTCGTTGATTGGTGTATTGTCTAATTGAGGTCGTTCCGACGATAGCTGAGGGTGAGTTGTTGTACTGGCATTCCATTCGTTGGTCAAGACATTTTCAAAATGCCGTGTACTGTTTTGAATACGAAATGATGTTTTACTGTTAAACGAAAATGTTTCAAGGCAACACTTAAAAAAGATTGTTTTACATTAATTCACATTGACAAATTGATTGCGGTAAAGAAATAATGATAAGTAATACCTCACAATATATAATGATTTGAAAACTGATCATGTCTCAACCACGTTCCAAAAAGAATTAATAGAAATAAATAAAAAGAAATTGCCATCTGTATTTGATATCGTTATGGATTTTAAGATATTTGACCAACTAAAAAAAGATACCTTTTACAAGATGGTTCAGCAAGGAAACATCCATTTCCGATTGAAATGCAAGCCGGATCTGTAAAACACATACAGAATGTCAATATTGTAATTCTGATTTTTAAAGTTTATGTTTCAATTATATACTACAAAAAATACGAATACGGTAACCTGCAACATTAAGTAGTTGCTGTCTCGGTAGATAATAAATTTACTTATATCCAACTTTTCAGTAAGTAAGCGTATACACGTAATATTAATCATACAAACTCAGTGATTAAAAGTGTATATACTTACAATTATAGATTTCACTGCTGAGAAAAGAGTGATTATGACATCCTTGTGCAAAACGACTGCAGCTGTATGAATGAACTAGTGAAACTCTTTTTACTAAATATAAACAAAAACCTGAAAATAGATCAAAACGTTATTTGAACTTTCAATAAATCTGTAAATCTATGAATATGAAACTGTTAATGGAGTTATCTGTCCTTGCTTATGTATATTTAATAAGTAATCACTGTACATAATGAATTAATAAAGAGGTCCTATGATTAAAAGAGTTATACAAGTATTTTTTTTTAATTTTGATATATAAAACTAAAACAACTATAATCGTTTTTATAGTCTCTTAATAGTCGGCTTGAATTGTTAACAGTAAATTTATAATAGCTTAAGGTATAGATTTTTAAATAAAGGCAAGGTGTTCTTCAAATTTTTGTCGAACAATATTTTCATGACAGGAAATCAGAGCATAATAATTCTAGAGGTATATATTGTAAGTTGAGCAAACCTAACTTTTATTCGCGTGCGAGAAATTTTCGCTAGGTTTGCGAGAGCTACGTCATGGCTAATATATATCGCTGCAAACGCAGTATTTTCGTATCTTTGTTATAAAAAAAAAATGGATGTTGATAAGGCTAAGTCGCGAAAATAAGTCGCCGCGTGAAACAATATACCGTATAGCCGGTTTTTTTTGGCGGGACACAAATTTGGCGGATTTGGGTCTACAAGGTATACCATTAATTTTGGCGGATATAATTTTGGTGAATCCTTTACTCTTTATTGAAAATCTTCTGTCGGTTTATTTTTTATAATTGAGAAATTAATGTACTTGAGCAAAAATTCTAAAAGAAACCGTTAATCAGACAATTATCTGCACCTGAGTCGATAATGGATCACACGTCTCCTAAAACAACACAAGCTAGCACCCCTGTCACTGGGGCTAATTACACACCTGAACAGGGAAAAGGGATATGGTGTTTAAACAATTAACTTCTAATTTATAGTAATGTTTAGCTTATATTTATTTACATTAGTTTTTTTATTGATTTTGAGTAAATGTACATTTGTATCTGTAACACTGTATGCATGTAACAAGTGTCCCTCTTTATCATGCTCACGGACTTATATATATATATATATATATATATATATATATATATATATATATATATATATATATATATAAACAATCTCCAAAAACTTCAGATTTGTCATTAAAATCTATAAAGAAGAAATAAGTACTTAAATTTGGTGATTTTAATTTTGGTGAATTTTCAAAAATCGCCAAAATAGGCCAAAATTATATCCCCGCCAAAAAACCCAGCTATACGGTATGTTAATGAGATAAGAATTATTTCATGTAAGACTTAATGATAACTGTTGAGACTCGTTCTGGAATAATTTAAGCAGTACTCCACACGTGTTCTGCGATTTACTGAACTTATCTACCTACCCGATAATGATACATGGTGTCAGAAGTTAGAAAAAGGCTTGACTTACTGCCACTATCCGGAAAAGTACGGTAGGACTACCTAAAACATACTTTTTGTGCATACACATATTGTCTGTGAGCCGTTTCGAAGAAATTCGAACTACACAATGGACGACAACGAGGGACAAAACAATTTTATTTTCAATTCTAACCGAAGTATTTTGAACATTCCTTTCCCCACAGCAGTGAATATAAAAGGTGATTTGGCGAGTAACTGGAAACACTTCAAGTCAGTATGGAAAAATTACAAAGTAGTCACGGGGCTATATCGGGGTCGGATGCACTCCGTGTCTTTGATGGGTTAAAATTTCAAAATGCTGAGGATAAGGATAAAATTGACGCAGTAATTTAAGCAATGGAGGAGTTTTGTGTAAGACAGACCGATCAATTATATGAACGCTACTCTTTTAATAAGTGAGACAGAACCAAATAAAACCCTTGATGGGTACGTTGCCAATTAAGAACACTAGCCAGAATACGCAAAGATGAAGCACTTGAGGATGAAACGATCCGAGACCGGATTGTCCCAGGTAATCGGGATTTCAGCACACGCAAGCAACTCTTTCAAGAAAAGAAGTAAGACTTACAAAGATGCATAGATATCTGCAAAGCAAATGAGAAAACTGCATCACAGCTAAGAGACATTGAAGATGTGCAGTTTGTTAAAAGCAGACCATTTAAAAGCAACCTAAGTCAGAAAGGAAAAAGACAGAAAATTCAAGGTGCATCATGGAGTAAAGTAAAATACGATAATGATCAATCTCTTCTATGCTCGTATTGTGGAAACATCATGTACCAATGAAGGAGAAATGTCCAGCTTATGGAGCTACATGCAATAACTGTGGAAATTTTAACATTTCGCTAAAATGTGTTGATCCACAAGGGTCAGGAGTCGTCAAAAGCATGTACATGAAGTGCACACGAACCAGGGCTTTGACTTAGATGAATCATCATCAGAAAAATTTGTTTTGATAGTAGAGCATGTAAACAAAGTAGGATCTCGGAAAATAGCAGCTGTAATGAACATAAAAAATAACGCTTGTTGAATTTCAACTCGACAATGGATCCATTGTAAATATCCTACATAAACATTTATACAAAAAGCTTTGTGATGACCCAACTGGAAACAAGTTGAGAAAATCAAATGTGACACTTGTTAAGGAGTCTCGGGGGAGAATGTTTTAACCAACGATTTCCTTTATTTTTTTTCCAATGAAAGGTCAGCTTATGAGTTAACTATGTGCCAAATATAAAGTAAATTGACCGGATAGTTTATCTCTTTACCGTGCTCAAATTATGGTCGTATGTTCGTACCATCCCCGCCATTTTATAGAGGAATATATTAAGAAAGGATGTTATCATTTTCAATTTCATATGTAAAAAATTACAAACATACGATTTTCTTGTAATTTTCGGCAATAAAAGGGTAAGGTATAAGTAAAATTTATGCCAAATTAAAACAAAATTGACCGGATAGTTTTTATGCTATAATTATGTAATCCGACCTCATAGTTTGGTCCTTTAAACGTGTCTTGCTATTTTACATATAGAATTATATAGAATATCAGGATGTTTACGAATCAAATTCAGTTTTATTTGTAAAAGATAAACAAAAATACGTATCCCTTCACATGGAACATGGAAGGATGGCGCATGTTTTTTTTTATTTTGCAAAGTATAATTTCAATTTTAATTATTGACGATGCAATAAAAAAAATGCACGACGTTTATTTCTGTCAATTGTTACGTCAAAGTCTCAACTGACGTCATCGTAAGAAATGACTCCGACCTGGATATCATCGAATTTGAAGTAGCGGCGAAATGATAAAAATACGTTTGAATATTATTCTAATGATTCATGATTCATTTGACTAAAAAAGATAGTTTTGATGATATGTAATTTGTTTTTAGAATAGACACGTTATATGATAAACGTGTATTTAAGCGCTTTTTTACTCCGCATTTGCGTATTACGATTCTTTAAGTAATGCTCAATACCCTGCGCAGAAGGCGCACCATTTTAAACCCGTGACTGACCTTAAGTTCAACAAAAGTGAAAAAAAAGACTTTAGAAAAGGTGTGTCTTACTGTAAGAAATCCGAAAAATCAGAAAACGTACAACTTAGAATTTGAAATTGTTGAGGGTAAACAGCCAGTTATAGGAACCAAAGCCATTCAAGCGATGGACCTTATCACAGAAAACGATACGTAGCTCCTCTCCAAACATAAGTGCGGGAAGAACTAGTTACAGAAATTGAAGACATTGAAAGGGAGATGGAGACTTAATTCATGATCAAATCGGTGTTTGGACAAGGTAAATTAGATGGTAAAATGACACTAGAAGTTAATGAAGGTGTTAAACCTCTGAAGATGCCAGCAAGGAAAGTGTCACTTGCTATCATAGATAAATTGTAACAAGAACTGAATAGACTAGAATTGTTAGAAATTATCAAATCTGTGAATACACCTGTGATTGGATATCGAGCCTTGTTGTTGCATCCAAGTCAATTCGACGGATTCGATTATGCATTGATCCTAGACTGCTGAATCAAGCTCTGAAAAGAAATTATTTCTCCAGTAATTGGGGACATACTTCCAGATTTAAGCAAGGCTTATTTTCCGTTGTCGACGCACGAGATGGATTCTGGCATGTTGTCATGGATGAGCAGATCAACTATTTTACCACATTAAACGCCTTGGGAGAAGTACAGATGGTTGAGAATGCCATTTGGGATATCACCTGCTATTGAGAAGTTCCAGAGACGTATGGAAAAAGCGTTGGAAGGACTTGATGACATCAAACCTATTCGTGATGACATAATGCTATATGGATGTGGAGACAAGGAAGCTCCTGATGATCATTGGAAGCCTTGCTCCAGAGATGTTTTAAGAGATATATTAAACTGAACACGGCAAAAATGAAACTGAAAGTAGACTCGGTCTTTACTTAGAATTAGTTATTTCGAAAAATGGACTAGGTATTGATCCTCAGAATGTGAAAGCAATTCGAGAGATGCAACTACCAAGGACAGACAGGGAGTGCAGAGACCTCTAGGGATGACAAACTTTGTTCAACGATTTGCGCCACAATTTTCGGAAATAACGGCACCTTTAAGAAGTATTAAAGCTGCTAGACATTTCAGATGGGATGAAGCGTTGTGCATTAGAAAGTGTTCAAGGATGTGAAAACTGTATTGTCAAATGGATATATTACTCTAACTATTTTTAGAATCGGTAGGACAACAAAGTAGTGCCTTTAAGCAAAATAGTTCCTATACTTGCAGAGTCTATATACATTTATTGTTACATTTGAAATAAGAATGCTTGAAACATGTCAGAAAAGAGGATTAGCAATTTCGAAAGGAAGTGTCAAAATTGAATTATCATTTGAAGGAAAAAATTGAAATTGTTTTATATAACCCCTTTCCAAACTGGGACATTCCCTACTTTTACTTTCATGTTCAGAGTTTTTCGATACATACGCATTTTGCCGGAAAACGCATCTGACTTCACACTACGAAATTTTTACAGGAAACATACAATTTGATGAGCTTTTATTCAAGGGGTCCCTCGTTGCTGAACTAAAATTCGGGCCGGATCTATGAACCCTGAAGTTACCATTACAGCCTATGGAAAATGCATTAGTGAACTTTACCCAAATACTCCAGTGTTGAGGTTGTTTGATGAGCATAAGGAGTTGGCTTTGCAGTGTGATGCATTTGAATTGGGCTTCGGAGCTTTCCTATTTCTGGAGTGACACCCAATAATGTATGCATCAAGATCACTAATAGAGACTAAATGCAATTATGCTCAGATCGAGAAGGAGCTTCTCGCAGTTACCTTTGTAATGGAATAAATTGAGAATACTTATGGCAGACATGTTGTTGTGGAATCTGATCATAAGCCACTTGAGATTATACAAAGAATTTACACAGCGCACGAAAGAGGCTACAAAGAATGTTGTTGAGACTTCAAACATTTGAATATGAAGCACAATACAAAAGGGATACAAAAATGTACTTTGCTGACACCTTATCCAGAGCATATCTAAATGCTCAGCCAGAAAACCTGGAAGGATCCTGTGGAAGTTCACAATGTTGATTATAGAGAACATCTACCAGTGTCTGCGCAACGCTTTGCCAAATTTCAGAAAGCAACAGAAAGAGATGAAACAACGGAAATGCTAAAATGAGTGGTCAAGACTGGATGGCATGAAACAAAGGCAGATGTTAAGCCTGAAATCAAAATATATTTTCCTTTTCGTTAGGAACTAGTTGTGCAAGATGGACTTATTTATATAATATTTATATATATAAGGGAGAACGTATGGTAGTTCCCACTCCATTACTCCCACATAGAAATTCAAGGATGTTTGCGAAGAGCTAGAGAAAGCCTCTTTTGGTCAAATATGGTGAAATACATAGAACTTTTTATCAGCAAATAAGAAACCTTGTAACAAGTATGCAAATGATCAAGTAAAGGAGCCAATGATTAGATTCCGAGTCGACTCTGGTAAATCATTGCATGTGATTTGTTTGAGTGCCAAACCAAGGATTACTTGATCACAGTAGACTGCTTCTCGGACTACTTTGAAGTGGACCGTCTACATAATAAAATCGATAGTTCCATAATCAGCAAACTAAATGCTCACCTTGCAATACAAGGAATACCCGAAACTTTTGTCTCAGATAATGGACCACATTTTAATGATCAGGAATTTGCTAACTTCTCAAGGACGTACGCATACAAGCACCTAACGTTTTTGCCAAATTATGCGCAGTCTAACGGGAAAGCAGAAAATGCTGTTAAGGTTATAAAACGCCTAATAAACAAGAGTGTTGTTGATCAGTAAGGATCCATGCCTAGCATTATTAGACCTTGGAAACACACCCAGCCAGGATATTGGATACTCTGCTGTACAGAGGATTTTTGAGAGGAGAACAAAGACTTTATTACCTGTCTCAGAAGACATGCTCAAGTCACGGTTTGCCGGCAAACCACAGCTCCATTATAGAAAGGGAAGAGAAACACACTTTTACAACAAATGTGCCAAAGAATTGCCATCATTACGAAAAGGAGATGTTGTTCGTGTACGATTTAAAGGAAATGAGAAATCTGAAAGAAAGCTATTATAGGACACTTACACATTTGCTCTTATATCATCAGATGGGCGAGAATGCCGCCGAAACAGACGATATTTGAGGAAAAACAAAGACAATTTCGCAAGAGAGCTGTCTCTGTCGCCAAACGTAGAGAGTAAGTCGGAACCTTACCCGAACAATGGCTCATCAAAGGTGACAGAATCAGTACCGGAAAAGCCAAGAACAACTAACCATGACCCTGCACCGAAGTCTCCTGTGAAGCATAACCGATGAACTAGATACTACCCTCAACAAACCTATGCTGACTCAAGTGGAACCAGCCGTTGTAACCAGAAGTGGCCGGGTAGTCAAACCACCAAAGCGCCTCCAAGAGTGAATTGTATGATTTGTATTAGGTCCACAGATAGTGTATAAGGGCATAATACCCCTTGTTTGTGTGTTACCAGGTGAAGCATAGTTCAATATATGTTTACTTAATTTTAGTGTTGTGTTTCATGTGAGATTGCTAGTCAAATCTCATTTAAATTTCTAGTCAGTAATGTCATGTATAACGGACTGCATGCTAAATTATATCATCTACATCATACCAGTGACTGTATTTAACCAACGTAACTTTATTGACTTTTAAATAAGAATCATTCCATGTACGACTTAATGATAACCTTGAGTCTCGTTCTGGAATAAATTGAGAAGTACTCCACACATGTTCTGCGATTTACTGAACTTACCTACCTACCCGATTATGATACACCGCGAACCAGTTCATCTCTGGTAAATTGCGAAATAAAGACGTCGAGTAGGAGTTGGTTTACAGTATTCTTTAGAGTAAATAATGTATGCAGAGACAATGCATAGAAATAGAATATCACCGCAGTGTGTTCTTTAACATTTGATTAACATTAGAATCGGTGGAAATTTTGTAGCGAGGTACACAACGTTACGTTACTTTGACAATTACAAGTTGCATGCAAGTGATCAAGTGTCAAGGTTTTGATCAAGTTGCTAAACCAAGTGGCATAACCAGAAAGAATATCCAAGTAATTAGATAACAAGTTGTCTTGCAATGTTGCAAGGACAATCGGCGATTAACCATCTGGCAGGTGAATATCTTTATATATTGAATTAAAGCATTTTCTTTCGTTCAATAGGAAGTGCCACTTTAACTCCTGCATGTATGTCACATTCCTATAAACCTCGGGTGAACCAGGCCATGACGCCTGGCCTAAGCCCGACCCATTATATATATATATATATATATATATATATATATATATATATATTATATATATATATATATATATATATATATATATATATATATATATATATATATACCGTACCTTGTCAAATGTTTAAACTTCTTTCAAAATTTTTGCAAGTAAAATATGCTTGGTTCATGCATGATAACCGGACATATGCAAATTCCAAAGTTTGCATTTACTTTGAATACAAGAAAGAAATGTATACCTTTCTGAATTCTTTCCACAGGTTCTCTGTAACAGAATTCTAAGAGTTCATCGAAGTTATCGTTTGGTAAACACATGTAGCCGTTACTTCTGTTACAATTGAGAGCCGACGACCTCTCAGTCCATTCTGTTTTAATTCTTGGACAAAATGTAGTTGTATACACTGGAAACTTGTATCCGTCGAGCTTTCTCTGAAAGATTAGAACGTTCTATTTATCAACGATATTAACAAAGATGACTCAAAGTGTTTTACGATGATTTATAGAGAAGAAAATTAATAATAAATGAAATTACATTGCACAACTGATTAGAATTGCACTGAGTTAGTACATTTTTAATGAAACCTTCTTGTTTGAAATTAAGTATAATTTTAATATTTAAAACAAGTCTAATTAGTTTCAATTATTAATCAAAAGGTTAATAAGTGCGTTGATGCTTGAACATTTTCAATATTAAATGGGTCAAATGGGTCAAATTGCATCGAGTTTGTACATTTTTACTGAAACTTTTCTAGTTTGAAATTAAGTATAATTTTGACATCTAAAACCAGTCTAATCAGTTTATATTATTAATGAAAGGTCAATGAGCTTGTCATCGCAATTCAAGGTTTTTTTTTGGAGGGGTGCCCAACGTGGCATAAATTGAAGCCTAGTTTCCTTATTGTAAACAACCGAGGCCTATATTGCCAATAAGATAATTTTAATGAGTTAATGTTAGACTTATTTTCATTTTTTACATCTATGATTGTTGAGACATCTTCGATAAATTTAATTCAAAATGGCGTTCCAGTTTTACTTATACGTCTATACATGTAATGAATTAGCTATGTTTACAATACATAAACACAGGTCAACACATACTAAACATCTAAACTAAATCTTTAGAAAATTCAATAGCATTTTTTTTTATCAATTAAGGTTACATTTATTTAAACATTATTTTGTTTTTATATTCAAAACATAAATCTCTTTTACAACACATAAATATCTACAAAATTATATGTGGGACAACTGTATTTCTTTTACTGCACTAAAAATATTTAAAACCTTTAAAATGGTTCAACATATGTATCGAACAAGCGTAATAAACAAGTTGAATATATTCCGTGGATTTCAGCTTAACATTAAAGCAACGCACTTTAAAAAAAATGTGCAGTCTTTTGTATTTGCTAACAAAGGCATTTATGGCATGTTTGTTTGAGACCAGTACACATGGTTTCGTAATGTGAAACGACGTTTCCAGTCAGCGAACATTGTATGCTATTTTATTATCTAGATTTATGTAAATAGCATGACGTAAATATTTTGGTAGGTAAACTAAGACGAATAAGATGTTCATCGCATGCAGCGATTATATGTTATTGTATACGTTCTACCTTTACACCTGTCTACGTGTACCATGTAATAATTTAAGGTCAATTCAATATGCATACAAAACATATCTTGATCGATTTTATCAGTTCGATTCATAAAATGAGTACTTGGTCGATCTAAATTTTGATTTACATGTACTCGAATATCGTATTGCTTCAGATTTTTCAAAAACGCTGTATACGACCCGTGATAAAAGGAATAAGGGGAAGGGGGTGCTAAGTATTAGGGAAGAAATTGGAGACGAAGCAGGTCATGTTCTCTTTGGAGTTTTAACAAGTATTTTCATAATATATTTCATTACTATACCATAGACGCAGCATTGTCGACAAATAATATAATACATATTTATTGACTAGTTAAACAATAGCGAGTTTATTGTCTCCCTCGACAGCAACTATTTCCGTCTTCGTCTAATAATTGCTGTCTCGAAGGACAATAAACTTGAAATCGTCCTCATAGACAGTAAAAAGATATGTAATGTATAATATACTGCAAGCATTGTATCAAGGTTTTGACATTGACATTGGCAATGCTTCTATTTACTTTCTAACATCTTTAAATGAATTAATAAATTACATGTTGATGGTCAACATTAAAGCTGGTTCCTCACTGGTATTAAGCCGATATGCGTACCATTTGGTACGCCATAAGATGGCGACAAGCTCTACAGGTTCGGAAAGTTTACATTGCTATATTTATTTATTCAGGCCGTATTTCAGCATAAATGTTTGAAGGGCTACTGAGTCTTCACATGTAGCGACTTATAAAATAAGCCAAAACCGCATATTAATTGATATTTCCTCAATTAAAATCCCTATGATATGCGTACCTACGACATGTTTTATTTTCTGGATATACGTACCATATTTTGATAATATGGGTACCAGGTAATTTCCTATTATGTATTGTGTGTTCCTGTTTTCATTGAACTGTGCGGTTTTCAGACGTTGAATGCATGTATGACATTGTTTATTACCGTTATCCCCAGAGCTTCAGTATGTTGACAACTAAGGCATTCTAATATACGTTATAGTGGCGGGAAATAAATATTCAAATTTTCAATATATCATACAGAACTAATGTCATTTTTTTTTTCGGTTTTGATATACGCTTAATACTGGTTTTAACCTCGATTCTGGCAACACTTCTTTTTCAGAGAATTCAGAAACGAAAACGGAAGAATCCCAAGTAAGTAGATAATACAAGTATTTAATTTGTAAAGAAATAATCCTATTTAATGTCGGTTGTTTTAAAATGATAAATTCGCTGAGAATTAAATGGTTCATGCTTTATTATTATAACAGAATTCATTATTTAACGGTACATTTTTCAAAATTTGATTACTATTTTGAGAAAAAACATTGAAATTTGAAGGACTCTGGATATCTGTATCATTTGAACTTGAAATTAAAGTGAGATTTTGGTAATCTGGTGATTATATGCATGTAATATGTTGTTTGAATCACACAGATTTCTTTCTTAAATATTTGTTATTCATATATAGTTATATTTAAGTTGTTTTTTACGAAATAAAGTAAAACGTATTTCCTTTTCTGGTTGTATGGTTCGAAGCAAGGTTTGCAAGAACATAAAATATTGGAGCACACAAAGGAATATATTTACATCAACCGATGAATTTCTCCTCTGTTTCTTAAAAAAACAATTGTGATTCATAGGTTTTTACGATCAATTTATAAATTTGTTAAAAGAATGATGTAAATATAAACAATAAAATGTTATCTTTGATGATTTATGCAGGTTACGGAGGTAGCGATCATTGCAGAACAAATTTTTAGCGGGGATAACATTTTAAAAATCGAACCTGATGGTACATTAATAGAATCATTCATTATTACGAGTGTGGGATAGTGAAATCTTGGCCTCGATGTGGAATTTCACTATCCCACACGAGTATATAATGAACTAGACGCGACTCGTTGCGAGTAACGAGAGGTCTTCCGTTTGAATACACCTTACGCTATCAAGATACTTGTTCTTTTCTATCATTTCTCAACACTTCTTCATATTCCATTTAACATTCTCTAAGGATTTAAATAGACATATATTTATGCGAATTTCTAACTCACATGTTGCTTTCTTTTGATTAAAATACTTAAGACCGCGGAACATTAACTGGGAAGATTGGAAATATACAGTTTAAGTCAATTTCACCTGTTACAGTCAAAACATTTGATGTGGACGGGAACAAATTGACGCGGACATCTGAAAAAAACGTTGGATTGAAACTGTAGTTATAGGAAGTGTATTTTCAATCCACCTCAGCGTTCCTAACTTGCTATATAAGTTATGCGATCGAAACACATTTTATTTAGTATCAGCAAAGCGATTGAAAACATTTTATTTCATCAATAAGTATATAATCATCAAATATGAGAAAATCCCCACTCGGGAGAGATTATACGCAAGGCAAAGCATTGTCCGATGACTTCAAAGAATCAGTCGCCACTGATACACTTCCTATAGCTACAGTTTCAATCCACTGTTTTCTCAGACGTCAGCGTCAATTTGTTCCCGCCCATTCCAAATGTTTTTACTGTAACTAATGTTCTGCGGTCTTAATAATACAATGCCGGGTTTCAATTTTACATAATAGCACCTACGGCAGTATACATTATGAATTTTGAACATAACCAGTGACATATTAAGCGACGTCATTAATTTCAGCAAAAAATAAAAGGATCGAAATCAAGGAAGGTTGCAATAGGCGTAGCTGTTTTCTTAAAACATCGTTAATTTATGGATTTACTTTTTACTTCTTAATGTTTTAGAAAGAAGATATATAAAATTTTATACGCTATAAACTACATTGGGATAATGTGTGTGTGTGTGTGTGTGTGTGTGTGTGTGTGTGTGTGTGTGTGTGTGAGAGAGAGAGAGAGAGAGAGAGAGAGAGAGAGAGAGAGAGAGAGAGAGATGAATTAATCAGATATCGATTTGATAAAGAAATTTATTATCTTTTAATCTGCTTCTTTTGCATATCGATTATTTTTCTTTTTGTCTCAAGTTTATCTTTGCCGGCTAACACTGTGTGACAAAAAATTTCTGCAAAGTCGGCAGATAAAATAACCTACATCTTACAAATGTAGTATGGTTATTTATCCCCCATTTTCCCGAATCCATTCGATACCCCAGTGTTATGTCTAAATGACCAGTGTTAAGCAATCGGTTAATAAAATACGAAATTTATGAATTTTGACCTCGTTTAATCACTAAACAGATACATAATAAATCCCACTTTTGGGCGAACATTACCTGTATGTAGTCCTTTGTAAATAATTATAAACTTCAGACAGATTTTAAATGATTATAATCCCCATGCACCCTGCTGTAATTATTTTTTTTTTTTATCGAAAGTGAAAAATCAGACTTTTTGTTTTAACAGTGTATATCTCCGATCGGTGTTTACACGTGTTTTTTCCTAGGCCCAAACACACATACACAGGTGATCAGTTCCACACCTTGTCGCAGTCACCCTGTGGTGTGTATAGTTCAGTGTTTAAACTTCGGAGGTTTTTCTAAATCCAAGACAGATAACAGATATGTATCTGAAGACATATACAAAGAAGGAGAAAGTACACCGTCTATAATAAAAAAAAAATGACTTTTTAGCATTGACTTCCAATCAGTAAGAAGACAATCATTAAAAAATTAATTTCAAATCATTTAAATCCAAAGACAATATCCCGTAACTAGAAATAAATACATATATAATTTTCAAACGTCAAATGAACATTTAGGCTTTAGCCACATTACTGCATGTTACCTGTAGTAGTTCTTGTTCATATACTAAAATATTCGTACGTTGGAGAGAGAGAGAGAGAGAGAGAGAGAGAGAGAGAGAGAGAGAGAGAGATTTTATTGTGTTTTATAGTGTTCAGGAAATCAATATATAAACAACATATGTCAATAAACGCATATTTACATGAATGTACCTATATATCTGAATAAATACTAAACAGTCCTCCTTTTAAAGTCCTGAAGAATACTTGAAATGTGGGCGCATTGCTAAATGTTTTGTGCATACAGTCAATGAGATGGCGGCATTTCTTTGATGCCGGCAAAGCGACCTGGCGAGCTCTAATGCGGTCGTATTGCAAGGGTGCTTCGGCGGCATGTCTTTGATGCCGGCGATGCGACGAGCGTCTGAATTTAGCGAGCTGCTGACAGAAACAAGACTGTCACAATGGGGAAATTGACGGTATTTTGAAACGGGCTCTATATTTGTACTGACAAAAAGCCGGTATTATTTTGATTTATGATAAAATTAAAACGGAAAACATTAAAATCCATCGTCTTAAAGATAAAATCGTTAAACAAAACAATTAAGAAAGAAAAAAAACATTCGGCACTCGGGAACTGAACCCGGGTCGCCTGGGCCAAAGTCCACTACTCGAACGACTGAGCTACGCGGACTCTCGCTTCAGGACTTTGGATCCCAAAATCTCGAGAATGCGTGGGTCGATTTTAAAATAAATAAATAAATAAAAAATCTCGTATAATTTTCTTACAAATTTTGTCATGAATAAGATCTGAGAGTTTCATCAAAATCGGCTGAAGCGTTTTTGAGAAAACGTGACAGAAAAAAAAACAATAATAATAATAGTGAAAAAGAAACAAAGCAATAACAATAAGGTCGTCCGTTGGAAACGGAAGACCTTAATAATAGAGGAAAAGAAATAAAGCAATAACAATAAGGTCTTCCGTTGGAAACGGAAGACCTTAATGATTATTTTTCTCGCATTATTTTGCATCAAAAAACGATGTCTGACAACTTTTTGATATGACATTTAAAAGTTTACGTTCGTTTTATCCTTCCGCGTACTACAAATAGTGCAAGTCGAGAAGAGAGCATGCGACAATATTTTCACTGAAAACATTATCAATTTAGTAAATTAAGGACTTATGGATCAGCTCATTATATCATTTATCATTTCCTTACAGCATATGATGTTTGTTTACATTTTACGGCGGCGTAGTAATACACAGTGTGAGACAGAAAAATCTCACACTGCTGTCTCACACTGGACAAACCGATCTCACACCGGTGATAATGCGAGAATTTTTTATATCTTTTTATTGATGATGTGTAATAAGAACGTTGGGTATCGACACTCACAGACGCATGCATGGGCGCACACCCATCTACGTACATTTTACCGATGGTACGCATATCCAGAAATACTTATTTGTTTTATGGTACGTATATCTGTTTTTGTAGGTACGCATATCATAGGGATTTTCATTTATGGAGGAAATATCTATTAATATGCGGGTTTGGTTTATTTTAAAAGTCGCTACATGTGAAGACTCAGTAGCCCTTCAAACGCTTATGTTTTACCCGCTGGAATACGCCCTGAATAAATAAATATAGCAGTGTAATCTTCCGAACCTGTAGAACTTGTCGCCATCTTATGATATTCGTACCAAATGGTACGCATATCTGCTTAATACCAGTGTAATAAAGGTAAACCAACGAACCAAAGCTATATTCGCTCAATGCCCCAATATAGCCTCGTGCATTCAACCGACGTTCATATAGCATTATGACGTCATCTATCTTGCTTCGATTACGCCGTGGCGTTATTGTTTCAACTGCAGATATGCAGCGAAATTTTTTGAATGAAGGTCGTTTGAGGTGCAAAATGTGATATTAGGTTACAGGATAAACAAAATACGTGATAACTGTCTTGAAATAAAAGTGATATTTGGGCTCGGGTCGAAAAAGTGAAGAAGGCTCGGCAAGCCTCGCACTTTGTCACGTTTTCTTACCCTCGCCCAAATACAGCTTATATTTCAAGACAGTAACTACATATTTTATATATATCAAATTTTTTGTACGCTCTTAAACGATGGTTATGCCAAGAAATAATATTATAATAGACATTACAGTAGTTTTTCCGGTCAATTAAGCCATACTTCAATAAGAAAATGATGTACAAAATTTGTTTAAAAAACAAACATGACATAAAACGGCACTGCGTTATTTCGCCTCATACTAAAATTTGCCCCCGACGTTGAGGCGGGTACTTGTATGACTGTATTACGACTTTGATATCGCTATAAATACAGGTCATAATGTTTTTGCAAATCAAATTTAAACTTGGGTACATTGTTCACCAATATTTCTGAAGTTTGTTTTGTTTACAATCGATGCATAATATGCGGTTTGAAGAAACTTAATCATTTGGGGGACGAAACCAAACGGTCGTCTTTCTTAAACATGTCCACGATGCATTTCGTTGTGTTCCCGTAAAATAATTATTCTTATTTACTTCGAATATTTTTAACATTGAAAAAGAACCAAATCTGCTTGTGTTAATAGGCGAAAGTCTATAACTTTCGAAGATAATTGGTTTTTATGGAAAATTATTTGATACTGTAATATCCAAAAATTTGAACCATGCAGCTTTAAAATGTTGGGTTAATTTACAAAATGATAATCTTAGATGCAACATTTCTCCAATCAACTGAACAATTGATAATCGGGACATTGGGGTAAAGATCAAGTTTTTTTGAAACAATTACACAGTTGACTCCGGACTGATTAATGCGTTTAAATATATTAAACACATCCACCAATTAGAAATCTCTCTCTCTCTCTTTCTCTCTCTCTCTCTCTCTCTCTCTCTCTCTCTCTCTCTCTCTCTCTCTCTCTCTTAAACTTAATATATATATAATATCTCCACATTGTCTCAATATAATGTATTCCAACTATTAAATCCTTATGTTTTTAACGCGCAAAAATATTATTTTTCCACGTGAAGAAAGTTAGAAAGGTTTTAAACAAAAGGTAAGTTTCTATGTTCGACTTTAGTCAACTCTCTCCATATGCCGATTAACTCCTTCGTATTTCATGGACACAGAAAACATAAGCGGCAAGAAGTTATTTTTGTTTGAACAAAAACGTTACTAAGATTATGTATGAAACAAGCATTGTAGAAGTAAATATTTTACTTACGCAATTGTTCAGAACAAAAATAGAGGAAAAGAAATATCCCAATATAACAAGACACATTTTTGTGTCAAGACACATTTTGACTCATTTAGAAGTTTGTGTATACTCTGAAATGTTGTTGTCATTCGAGGTTCTGTTAAACTGTTCTCAACCTAAAAATAAAAAAAATATCATGATTTAAATTCATTCTTCTGGTCATCTATAGAAAAGAACATCAAAAGAATTTTGAGTGACTAGGTCAAACACTTTTCATCCACACAGATACCTGTTCTAGATCCAAAAAGGTATAGTTGTATTTACATTAAAGAAAATTATCCATACACTACTCTGAAATGATTTGATATATCATTAACAAACTTTAAATAAAATGTATATAGAGTTCACGTCCATTCTCCGTAGTTAACGATCCCAAGGGACCCCTGCACTAAGACCCCGGTGATGTGATAAACATCAAAATATGGTTCTCATTGAACAATGCATTATATAGAACCCTCTTGTCAATGACACAATATGCTTCACAGAACTCGGGAATCTGATTGTTGTGTCGCATGATCAAAACGGAGGTTTATTATCAAGTTACATGTATAAAGGATATCAATCATATTTCTTTGATATACAAGTAATTGACAAACTAGAAAATTGGTCTTTAGTTTGCTGTCAGAAGTTTGAAAGAACAAATGCCTGTATTCTGTTCATTTCCTATTGGATATATCATCTAAGTTATATCATTACAACATGTTTTGCTTTTGAAAGAAAACGTGTACTTGTTCTTACCAAGTGTATTTGTCCAGTCTGTCCTATCGCAGTAAATTCAGTTATGTCAAGCTAGATGTCAATGGGATTTATTAAGATTTCAAATCTTAATAAATGTCAAGCTAGATGTCAATGGGATTTATTAAGATTTCAAATCTTAATAACTGAATTTACTGCGATAGGACAGACTGGACAAATACACTTGGTATTTAAATTTAAATATTTAAATATGTTTTATTCAGTTAGATATGATTGTTTGAACGTCTTTCAGAAGTGTATGGACCGTTGCAATTGCTCTTAGCTTACAAGATAGTCTAGTTTTGTTAAAGTTATCTTCAATATCAGCGTTCAAGTATTTAAACCCTTTGCATTTGTTACACAAGAGGCCAATTCAAAGGAGCGGGTGCTACATATGTAGCAAACGTACGCCAAAATGAGTGTCACAGGAAATTTTGGAGACCACTCGCAAGCACCCGCTCTGTTGAACAGGTATTTTATCGCAGACAAGTAGCAATCATGATGGAACAGATGAGATCTGTTTTGCGAAATATTTTGAAATGTGAAATATTCAGAGGTCTTTTTAGGGTTCGTGCTTATGGAAGTAATAAAAAATATAACATAGTGGAAAATACACATTCGAATGATAATCAGTTTTTTGTGACTTGAATGTATTTTTCAGATAAAAAAAAACCTATAAATCCTATATTCATTCCTTAAACTTTTTAAACTGCTTTCCAATTCTATTATTCAGTAGAATTTCATTAAGTGAAAATGTGCATTAAAAAAATTGGGTTAATAAATGTAATTATTGTAAAAATATCTTTTTATTACTTTTGACGTTAACTTTAATTTTGTGACCCATCTCGACATTTAAGTATATCGACGACGTATTATCAAGTAACAATTGTTATTTTCATTCCTACGTCGATTCTATATATCCCAGTGAACTTGAAATAAAAGATACCACAAAGTCTGAGTCATCTGTTTCATATTTAGATATTTTACTAGAGAGAGACATTAATGGTAACCTAACAACAAAACTTTATGATAAACGTGATGACTTCGATTTTTCTATCGTCAACTTTCCTTACTTATGTCGCAAAATGCCTTCATCACCTGCATATGGAGTTTTTGTCTCTCAGTTGATTCGATATGCAAGAGTATGAACAATTTCCAAAACGAGGCAAGCTACTATCAAACAAGTTAATGAAACAATATTATCAACAGTCTCGATTGAATTCATCATTTCGTACGTTATATTGTCGATACAACGACCTTGTCAGCAAATACAGGGTGTCCCAAAATATCTGATACCATTTACTCTTTGAATAACTTTTGATTAAATTTGCCTAACAAAAAATCAAATGCATTTTCATAATTGTATATGATGTAAGTTTTTACTCAACAAATTTCAAAAACACACGTAAGTTTTTTGACAAATTGTTCATTGTTTATAAAAACACAACAAATTATAAGAGAGTGCTCAAAATTGCGTTCTTTTTGATCAATGACAACATCAGGTCGGTGAGTAAATTTCCTCACAACAGTCACTGTACGGATTCCGTTTTCTCAAATCTTCTCATTATTAACATAATATGTTGATTGTCGAGTTGTTTTTCGTAACGGTATTCTTTTTTCATTATTAATTTTGGAATCTGTGTTTGATAATACAGTTTTAAAACGGCAGATGTCTGCTCTCTTGTCCAATATTGATTAAAACTAAATCCAACCGAAGAAATATGATACGAATTTGTGTCACCATAAATCAAAAAAAAGCACGGTTTTTTCCCAAACTTCCTTGTGGGAAAAAATATCTTATTTTACGTTTTATTTGAGTCACAATTTACATGTTTTGGCCAAATATTATTTAATTCATTCGAATTTCAAAAGGTATCAGATATTCTGGGACACCCTGTACAAACATCCACTGGGTCGAATGCTGACTGACGTTTTTCATACGTATTGTTAGGCCATTATTAATCACCGAATTGTTTACGTATTTCCCTGTTTCCCAATTACGACAAAGATCACACAGCAGGTGTGACCGATCAGCAGAGGATGCTCACTCCTCCATGGCATCTGATCCTACCTCTAATTTTTGTAAAGGTCCATGTTTGCTCTGCATTTGTTTTGTATTTTTCCTTTGGACTTTTGAGTTTGAACACTGTTCGTTATCTACACATTTTATCTAACCTTATAGTGACAACAAGGACCGCGATTTTACGGGGATATTATAATTCCACGATTTTAATAAGGATATTTTAACATATTATTCTTCAATGACTCGTCTGTATAAGTCTATGCATATAAAGTTGTGTGAATCATGCATGGATTTTATTTACAGAATTACACAGTTAGGAAAAATGTTCTATTAGTAATCCTGATGGAAGCAAAGCTCTTATCCACCAAGCCAACATCACTACATCTTACTGTCAGCCAAGTGTTTGTTTAAACTTATGATTGCATTACTAATACATAACTTTGGTATCCCTGTTGGTCAATTTTTAATAGGAATTTCCCAAATGAAATCTTTTTACCATTAAAATCTATTACTTCCTTTACAGTGCAAACTATGAAGTAAATATATTTGCTTGATGTTTTATTTGTTATTATTTCCAATGGGGTTTCTGTCCTACTAGAGGGACTTAACTATTCATATGGTTTAGCTCTGAATAATATCATGCTGCAATTTACACTTGAATAAATTTGAATGTTTGTGAATGAATTTGTAAAAGTTGTGTTCTGTTATTCATGACCATGTACTTTGAATCTGCAGTTATCAAACATTTTTGGTATTAAAATAGTTTTCTTCATTTTTACATTTTCAGAATTTGATGAGCATCACTGGTAATTCTTTTTACCACTAAGACTCAATAGAATACACAATCAAATGTAATACCTTTACAGTATCCTTTTCTTACATTATCTTTCTTGTAGCCTAATACACAGGTTTTGTGGCTTGTAAATATGTAGGTCATAGTTGATAACTGCGCACCCTCCATTCAGACGGGGCCGCTTTATCATGTATCCCTTTGCCGTCTCTGAATACGAAAAAATAATCAGGTAGACCAAACCTGTATATTGTACTCTAGCTAAATCATCCATCTCTGCAATGCAATGCATCCGCATTTTCTTTCTTTTTCCTCTAATGTCATTTTTTTAATTTTGAAGAATTTCCTCCTAAGAGAGCGAGTTATAAGTACACGTTGGATTGCCACTTGCATAAGTAAATCCAATTTCTTCTAAAATACAATGTATATAATGAGCCTTACAAACAAAGACATTGTTTTTTTTCTTTTTACCAGTTATTAGCAGGGACCAGTACATACTGATCGTGTAAACTATGAAGCTCTTTTTTCACTTTTAAATTATTAAATATAGGAGGATTAATGGTTTTCATTCTGCGCATTAATCGCTTAATGCGAGATTTGAACATGCATCGAACACTTTCGGTCCATTCTGACAACTTGTCAAGGTCATTATTTTCATGTTTGGCCCATCTTTTGGCACATTCTTCTACATAATTTATAATATGTATAAAATTATAATGGCAGTTGAAAGATCGGGGTTCCCTAAATTTTGGACCCTTTAGAATAAGTGATTTAAGGTCATCCTTATTTACTATATTAACGTCACCAGTAATGACATGTCAAAAAGGACTATAGTTGCAGGGTGAAGAAGAACGTTGGGTGACTTTTTTGTAATCATTTTTTTTTTGTAATACAAGGAGTATTCTTCAACTTAAAATATGCAGTAATACAAGACAGGTCCTTTTTGTGATTGAGAATATTGTTAATATTTGCGTCAATTCCTTTGGTCGCATATTGAAGTATAAAGAACAAACTAGTTTTTGGGCAGTTTCTTCTGTTCATTACTGGGTTGTACTTCTGACTTTTCAGCCCCAAGAACTACGCTTGCTTGTTAAATGTACTGTTGCACCGCGTGGTTATCATTGGTTATTGCTAAGACCAACTTCACGACAACTTCTATTGCAACAGTAAATCTCATTACAAGTATTCTTAGCCACCCAAGTCACTCACATTCATTGTTTTTATGTGAACTTACTTTTAAATAAGAGGCACACATGTTATTACTTATATTTGAACGAGTTTAAGAAGGCGTTTTGGACAAAATTTTCTTTGAAAATTAGAAACAAACGCTAGATACATTAAATTCAAGAGTTGTTATCAATATTCATTGCAATGTCCTTGACCCTAATCATTGAGGGCCTTATCTGTCCAAATGCCACCTTTATGGTCAATGATACCCCCTGTCGTAATGGATAAGTTGTTTTGTTTGTGAAAACATTTTACTGTACATTTCCTAGCTGGTATCTAAACATAACAATATGCATTTGCGTGTATGCGTGTTAATGATTCACTAAAGCAATCATAATTAATAAGTCCACCTAGACCTGTTTTATAATGATGAAAACATTGTTTATGTAATAAGTGCATGCCATTTATTGCTACCTTTTTTACATCATGGAATTGATTGATAGACTCATTTTACATCGTGCAATTATTTCCTACCTACATTTTACATGTCATCGATTGCTATTTTCATTTTACATGCAATTAATTGCTACCTTCATTTTACATGTCACTGATTGCTATCTTCATTTTTCATGCAATTAATTGCTACCTTCATTTTACATGTCATTGATTACTACCTTCAATTACATGTCATTGATTCATACCTTCATTTAATATGTCACAGAGTCCTGTCATTGAGTCATTAATTACTACCTTCATTTGACATGTCATTTAATGCTATCTTAGTTTAACATGTCATTGATTGATATGTTCGTTTAACACGCCATTAAAATATCATAAATAATATAAACGATTTAACATCGTGTATGATTTCTGCACACAAAAATTGTGCGTGAACACTGTTAACAGACCCTGACAGAAAACATATGAAGACACACATTGAAAAATACAGGGTTAATCTTTTTCAGTAGTTACCCACCAGACACAATATTTCTATTAGTTTATTATCAAAATATTTCATTACTCGATTAAAGTCATCACTTCGTAACTTTTATGGTCGATACAATGACCTCGTCAGCAAATACAATATTACGGTAGGTCGAATGCTGACTGAAACACCCTTGAAATTAATTATTTGAAATATGTTCTTAAATATACAAATGCAAATTGACAATAACAAACAGTCAACCATTAGAATGGCTTAATATAAGGTAAAAGTTAATTTCAATCCATTTTCTTAAGAAAATAATATAATTGATACCAATAAACTATTCAAGGCAGAAAATAATTGAGGTACAACGTATTATGATAATTTCGAAACCTACATTTGAATGGTGTTCATTTGATTTTTGTGCACTTTAGCCTTCTATCATTTAAAAATCATTTTAAAATGTGTAAATTGTGTTCTGTTTACTGTAAAGAGCTGAAATGTGGACACAACCATCACAAGTGTTCAGTCGTTATGCCTATGAAACTTCAAGGTCATATCAAAAGGGCAAAGGTCAAATATGATGACGTCATTTAGGATTTTTATCAGTTTTCCCCTACGTCAAATATACTGAAACCTCAATTCATCTAAAACCCATGATCAAATTTTCATTCTTTTGATATATTTTAAATACCGGATCATAACAATCATACCGCTAATTTGTATTCGAATTTGAAAAATACAATTTCTTTTTAGAGACCGTTATGTGTTGCAAATTTTCGTCTTAAATGATGATTTACAAGTGCTATTTTTACACTGTATTGCACCATAAATTACCTTAAGTTACCAGTTTATTTTAGTGTCTGTAAGTAACAAAAAGGTGTCCTGCATAAATATATAAACAGCAGTAAAAGCATTTGTAATAACTTAAAAAGTAACTTTTTCACACAGCAAATTCTAACAATGACTATTTCATTTTACACCCCACTGAAAGGAGGTTCAAATGGAAAAGTGTGTATAGTGAAAAAGTGGTAATTTTGCACCACTTACCCCCTAGTAGCTTTCACCATGATTAAATTTTATCCGGCTAAGTGGCATGTAGTAGTATATTAAGTGGCACAGATCTTTGCAGTATATGTTATATTTAGAGTGGTTTTGGGTTGTTTTGTTTTCCTTTTTTTTTTTTTTTTGGGGGGGGGGGGGGGCACATAAATTATAATCCATAAAACGTGAAATCTTCTCAGACGTCACGATATTAATCAAGAACGCAAGTTTACAATGTATGGAAACCGCTTTGTTATCTTTTGTCTTACGGCAAGACTTCTCTCAGCCCCTTTCCATTGCCGTAAAGTTCAATATATGCTCCCTTATAATCAGTACCAAAGTCCATGTTAGAAAATTCATATATGTTACAATGAATACATGAGCCATGTTTTAAATAAATCGTTAATACCTAACTTTTTGTTTTCATTTTCTTTGATGTACTACTCCTTGATATAACATAAAATAGTAAATGCTAACATATAAATATTAATGAGTGTTCAGCGATGTACTTTATTGTTTGTAAGAAATTGCCGCAAATGTTTTGAAAAATTGAAATAATGGACAACTTGTTTGTTTATTTATCAAAAATTAAAAATAAAGGAAATGGCTATCAGTACTTAGAATTAAAAAAAACTATTGGTTGGGAAAATATGGTTTCTAACATCGAAATATAATTTTTGTGATATTGTTATCTACTTGAAGTCAAATACATCACAACAAACGTTTTTATTTGATATCACTTGTGCAGGAAACACATTCGACAAAACATTACGATGTTATTTTATTGTTATTGATGTACTGTATTCGGGGTGTTGTTTTTTCACCCGTGTTATTATCGCGCTTTAACAATTGCAAACAGTTTTGCCCTGTCTTGAATCTTCCAAGACACACTTGTTTTTAAAGAGAGAGAATTTGAGGTATTGAAATTCAACCAGTTCTAAATTCGTCAACGCACGGAGGCCGATAGGAGCGAAAATAAAACGGAGCGAATATTTCGTTGTTGTTACAGTTAAACAAATTATATTATTATAAAGCGTCCGTACGAGTGACGTTCATTAGCCGAAATAGATATCTGTGAATAAGGTTCATCTAAGTGAGTTTACTTACTAAAGTCTAATGATAGAATGTTTCGTAAATGATATTCATGCATGTACACATGGAAAAATATATGATAAAAATATATTTGTAACCCTTACAAAAATATTTAGTCCTTCCTATATGCAATTAGGTGGTTTTTATTTCAATTGTAATTGTAATCAATTCATTAAAAAATATATACAATTTTGAGGATAAAGTTTTTGATCGCGAATCAATTTATAGAAATTGAAATAGAGACATATAGAAAGACATATCTTTTACGAAAATGAAATATATTTGTTTATCTGCATTGGTTATTTTCTAGAAGAAAAACAGCTGCAGACCTATTTCTATATTCATATGAAGCAGAATTTATTCAAAGACTTGTACATGAAAAAAGAATCACTTGCCGTGGCCTTCAACTCGACTCGACCACGTATTATCCAATAACACCTGGTATTTCCATTCTTCCGTCGACTTGATATACCCCAGTGAACTTGAAATAAAACATACCACAGAGTCCGAGTCATTTGTTCCATATTTAGATATAGTACTAGAAAAAGACATTAATGGTATCCTAACAACAAAACTTTATGATAAACGTAATGACTTCAATTTTTTTTTATCGTTATGTAGCAATATACCTTCATCGCCTACATATGGAGTTTTTGTCTCTCAGTTGATTCGATACGCAAGGGCATGGTCTACGTATGATCAATTTCTAAAACGAAATAAGCTACAGAAAAACAAGTTGATAAAACAAGATTCTATGATCGATTCAACGACCTTGTCAGAGCAAATACAATTTTTCGCTAGGTCCAATGTTGTTTTTTTTTGTTGTGTTTATTGTAAGGCCATTATTATTTACCGAATTGTCTACGGATTTTTTCGTTTTCCCGATTACAACAAAGAGCACACTGCGGGTGTGACCGGTCAGCAGAGGATGCTTACTTCTTCATGGCACCTGATCCTGCCTCTTATTTTTGCAGAGGTCCGTGTTTGCCCTGCTCCTGACTTTTTATTTTCTTCTATTGGTTTTTGATTTAGAATACTGTTCGTTATCGCAACATTTCATTTTGCAATTAGCCAATATATTCTAATAAAAAGGGGACGGGGCGCTGCAGTGTAAGATATGTTGTCAATGAGTTGTTGGGGTTTTGTTTTGTTTTGTTTTGTTTTGTTTTGTTTTGTTTTGTTTTTTTTTTTTGCTTTTCTTTTTGCTTTTTTCAACACATCAACATAAGGATGTCATATACAACATGTTTTATTTTTGCAGACACTTTTCTGTGAAATCCATTACATCGCTAAATGCCATATATGTATAAGAATAGTCACATTCAGAAATACGCTAATTCAAATCCTCGCTAACCTATTCAAAAACTAATAGAATACACAACCAAATGTAGTACGTTTACAGTATATAAAATTTGGATTTATTTATCAACATTAACAGAATAATAATAAGAATACTAGACGCGATCTCGTTGCGAGCAACGAGGAGGTCTTCCGTCCGATTTTAGAAGTTGAGATACATGTAAGATCTTGATTTTACTATAAAACAGCTGGACATAAATTGAAAATAGAGGAAAGGAGGTATTCATTCTTGATATCTAAGAGTATTTTGTTTCAGGTGTAAGAGCTTTGGTTTGAAAACTTAAGACCCCTCTTGACCCCTAATTTAAGGGGCCAGTCACCTTTACTTCATATCAAATGAAAGGTCATTCAATTCTTAACACATTTTGTTCAACAAGTGTTTAGAAATTTGGTACAGATCTTTAGATATTTGGAAAAGATTGCTTTAGGGGTTGTCCCCTTATCTCCTTTCTAGGGCCGTTTAACCAAAATTTGATGGCTGCATACTATTAAGTAGAACATTTTGAGCACCTTTTCTTCTATACTGCTTGTCAAAATATTTTACCTTTTTGAGATATAGGTGATCAAAGTTTTGGAATTTTGACCCCTAAAAACCCCTAATTACGTAACACATGAGAAAATCATTATATTGTTTGGCTACATAACGGTAAGATAAACATATTTGCTTCTATAACCTATTACAAAATATCCTTTTGTCAAGGGCTATAGATAAAATACTTTAGAGCTCTCTAGGTCCCTAATTTGAGGGGCCAGCCCCTTGTCCTTGGTATTAAATGAAAGGTCATTTTAAACTACACACATTTTGTTCAAAAGTGTTTAGAAATTCGTTACCGTTCTTGAGATATCTGAGAAAGAACGCTTTAGGGGCCAGTCCCTTATCTCCTTATTGGGGCTGCTGAACAAAATTTTGAAGGTTGCATATTGTTAAGGACATTATTTTGAGCATCTCTTCTTCTATACTGCATTTCAATATATTTTTCCTTTTTGAGATACAGTTGATCAAAGTTTTGGACTTTCGACCCCTAAAAACCCCTAATTACGTAACACAAGAGAAAATCATTATACTGTTAGGCTTCATAACGGTAAAATAAACATATTTGTTTCTATAATCTATTACAAAAAATCCCTCAGTAAAGGGTTATAGATAAAAGTCTTTAGAGTGCTCTAGGTCCCTAATTTGAGGGGCCAGCCCCTTTTTCTTGAGATCAAATGAAAGGTCATTTGATTTTTAAGACATTTTGTTCAAAAAGTGTTTAGAAATTCGTTACCGTACTTGAGATATCTGAGAAAGAACGTTTTAGGGGCCAGTCCCTTATCTCCTTATTGGGGCCGCTGAACAAAATTTTGAAGGTTGCATATTGTTAAGTACATTATATTGAGCATCTCTTCTTCTATACTGCATTTCGAAATATTTTTCCTTTTTGAGATACAGTTGATCAAAGTTTTGGACTTTCGACCCCTAAAAACCCCTAATTACGTAACACATGAGAAAATCATTATACTGTTAGGTTACATTACTGTAAGATAAACATATTTGCTTCTATAATCTCTTACAAAAAATCCCTCAGTAAAGGGTTATAGATAAAAGACTTTAGAGTGCTCTAGGTCCCTAATTTGAGGGGCCAGCCCCTTTTTCTTGGTATCAAATGAAAGGTCTTGTAAATTTGAACTTTTATTGCATTACATGTTTTAACAAAATATTTTCCAGAAAAGAGATAAACAAACAAAAGCACGAAAATTCACAATACTTTTGATATCTCATTTTTCGAGCCCTACCGAGCTTTGATGCTTTTAGTGCTAGACATATAAAACAACAACCATGCAAAACTTCAATCTTTTCTCTACTAACCGTAGATTTTTGAGCTCAATATCTCTTATATTTTAAGAGAACGTCCGCAGACAAAATACCCATATAAAAATTGGAAAAATCTCAATATCTCAAAAACGTCATCAATGCAACAAATTTCCTATCAGGTTCAGACCAATATCTAATAGATCTGAAAATTTGATGGAGATCGGTCGAGCCGTTTCTGAGAAATCGCGTGCACAAAAATGGGAAGAAAAAAAAGAATAATAACTAGACACGATCTCGTTGCGAGCAACGAGGAGGTCTTCCTTCCAATTTTAGAAGTTGAGATACATGTATGACATTTATTTTGCTATTTACCAGCTAAATGATTTGTAAAAAGAAAAAAAAGATCTCTTGATTCTGAACAGACTATTTTCTTCTATTTCTTTATCTTTTTCATTTTTTTTTCAGCCCCTTTTTCTTGATATCAACTGAAAGATCTTATTATTTTAAATACATTTTGTTCATTAAGTGTTCAGAAATGTGTTACCGTTCTTGAGATATTTGGGAAAGATTGCTTTAGGGGCCGACCCTTTATCTCCCTGTAGCGTCCATTTGACGAAACTTTGATGGTTAAATTTTATTACGAACACTATTCTAAGCATCTTCTCTTATATAATGCTTTTCAAAATATTTCTCCTTTTTAAGATATAAATGATCAAAATATTGGACTTCTAGCCCCCTTAAAACCCCTAATTATGTAACATATCCGAAAACTTTTAACATCCGTAGATAAAGAGCTAGACGATTAACATTTTTGCTTCTATAACACATTACAAAATGTTTCTTATTAAAGAGATATAGATGTAAGACTTTAGACCCTGCTGGGGCCCTAATATGAGGGGTCAGCCCCTTTTGCTTGGTGTCAGTTGAAAGGTCTTGTTTATATAAACGTTTAATGTTCTACATATGTTAACAAAATATTTATGACAAGAAAGATATTCGTGATCAAATCTCAAATTTCCCAAATACTGTCAAAAAAGTTAACATCAACATTTTCAGGTTCAGGCGAGCTTCCAGGACAATGACTTCTAGTCAAATCTAAAACAAGCATGCAAATCTACCATAACCACTCTATCTTGCATAAAAATTTCAAGTCTTTAACTATAAAGGTTTTTGAGGAGATGCGTGGACAATATCATGTCCCAAAATACATGAAAAAGGGAGATAATTCAGAAGCGGAATTGAATTTTCAGACAAAAAGTTGTATGCAATGAGAGGTTCACCTAAGACATCATCCCTGTAAAAATCATTAAAATCGATGGAGAAATGGCTGAGAAATTAAGGGTGTCTACCAAGAAGAATTATCATAATAATATAGAAAAACTAGACACGATCTCGTTGCGAGCAACGAGGAGGTCTTCCTTCCAATTTTAGAAGTTGAGTTACATGTATGACCTTTATTTTGCTATTTACCAGCTAAATGATTTGTAAAAAGAAAAAAAAAAGATCTCTTGATTCTGAACAGACTATTTTCTTCGATTTCTTTATCTTTTTTCATTTTTTTTTTTCAGCCCCTTTTTTCTTGATATCAACTGAAAGATCTTATTATTCTAAACACATTTTGTTCATTAAGTGTTCAGAAATGTGTTACCGTTCTTGAGATATTTGGGAAAGATTGCTTTAGGGGCCGACCCTTTATCTTCCTGTAGGGTCCATTTGACGAAACTTTGATGGTTAAATTTTATTACGAACACTATTCTAAGCATCTTCTCTTATATAATGCTTTTCAAAATATTTCTCCTTTTTAAGATATAAATGATCAAAATATTGGACTTCTAGCCCCTTAAAACCCCTAATTATGTAACATATCCGAAAACTTTTAACATGCGTAGATAAAGAGCTAGAAGATTAACATTTTTGCTTCTATAACACATTACAAAATGTTTCTTATTAAAGAGATATAGATGAAAGACTTTAGACCCTTCTGGGCCCCTAATATGAGGGGTCAGCCCCTTTTGCTTGGTGTCAGTTGAAAGGTCTTGTTTATATAAACTTTTAATGTTCTACATATGTTAACAAAATATTTAGGACAAGAAAGATATTCGTGATCAAATCTCAAATTTCCCAAAAAACTGTCAAAAAAGTTAACATCAACATTTTCAGGTTCAGGCGAGCTTCCAGGACAATGACTTCTAGTCAAATCTAAAACAAGCATGCAAATCTACCATAACCACTCTATCTTGCACATAAATTTCAAGTCTTTAACTATAACGGTTTTTGAGGAGATGCGTGGACAATATCATGTCCCAAAATACATGAAAAAGGGAGATAATTCAGAAGCGGAATTGAATTTTCAGACAAAAAGTTGTATGCAATGAGAGGTTCACCTAAGACATCATCCCTGTAAAAATCATTAAAATCGATGGAGAAATGGCTGAGAAATTAAGGGTGTCTACCAAGAAGAATATTTAAATAATATAGAAGAACTAGACACGATCTCGTTGCGAGCAACGAGGAGGTCTTCCTTCCAATTTTAGAAGTTGAGATACATGTATGACCTTTATTTTGCTATTTACCAGCTAAATGATTTGTAAAAAGAAAAAAAAAAAAAGATCTCTTGATTCTGAACAGACAATTTTCTTCTATTTCTTTATCTTTTTTCCTTTTTTTTTTTTTTTTTTTTTTTTTTTTCAGCCCCTTTTTCTTGATATCAACTGAAAGATCTTATTATTTTAAACACATTTTGTTCATTAAGTGTTCAGAAATGTGTTACCGTTCTTGAGATATTTGGGAAAGATTGCTTTAGGGGCCGACCCTTTATCTCCCTGTAGGGTCCATTTGACGAAACTTTGATGGTTAAATTTTATTACGAACACTATTCTTAGCATCTTCTCTTATATAATGCTTTTCAAAATATTTCTCCTTTTTAAGATATAAATGATCAAAATATTGGACTTCTAGCCCCTCAAAACCCCTAATTATGTAACATATCCGAAAACTTTTAACATGCGTAGATAAAGAGCTAGAAGATTAACATTTTTGCTTCTATATCACATTACAAAATGTTTCTTATTAAAGAGATATAGATGAAAGACTTTAGACCCTTCTGGACCCCTAATATGAGGGGTCAGCCCCTTTTGCTTGGTGTCAGTTGAAAGGTCTTGTTTATATAAACTTTTAATGTTCTACATATGTTAACAAAATATTTATGACAAGAAAGATATTCGTGATCAAATCTCAAATTTCCCAAAAAACTGTCAAAAAAGTTAACATCAACATTTTCAGGTTCAGGCGAGCTTCCAGGACAATGATTTCTAGTCAAATCTAAAACAAGCATGCAAATCTACCATAACCACTCTATCTTGCACATAAATTTCAAGTCTTTAACTATAACGGTTTCTGAGGAGATGCGTGGACAATATCATGTCCCAAAATACATGAAAAAGGGAGATAATTCAGAAGCGGAGTTGAATTTTCAGACAAAAAGTTGTATGCAATGAGAGGTTCACCTAAGACATCATCCCTGTAAAAATCATTAAAATCGATGGAGAAATGGCTGAGAAATTAAGGGTGTCTACCAAGAAGAATATTTAAATAATAGAAGAATGAGAAACAGTAGAATAACAGTAAGGTCTTCCGCTGAAGACGGACGACCTTAATGAGAAACAGTAGAATAACAGTAAGGTCTTCCGCTGAAGACGGAAGACCTTAATGAGAAACAGTAGAAAAACAGTAAGGTCTTCCGCTGAAGACGGAAGACCTTAATAATAGGGAAAAAGAAACAATAGAATAATAGTAGGGTCTTCCGCTGAAGACGGAAGACCCTAATAAAATAATAAGAAGAATATATCTATCATTATATTAATCACTTAATGACTTTTACATCTTCATTACTTTAAATTAGGAAGTTTTACATTAAAAACTGAACAAAATATGACAGCCTTCTAAAACAAAAGACCCAGGGGCCATATTGCCCATATGAGTATCATTGGTCATAGCTCTATCAGCAAGCAACAGCGTTTGGAACAAAAGACAGGTTATCCAGTCTATTACAAACAATGGAATCTAAGTGCACAGTGTTAATTTATTTGTTTCAGTTGATTGCAGACCATCAACAACTGCTTAACAAAGTTATTCCAGCTTATTCATTCTAGTTTAATTCAATTTAATTATTCTATTTGTGCACTTACATATGCCATAAAAACCATTTAACTTGAGAAAATATATTTTGCAAAATCATTGTGTAAATGATTCTCCAATATAGAGAAATAATAGACTGCTACCTCTCGTTATTTTCAGGATGCTTGCACTCGTAATCAATGTCAGCGAACCAGCTAGCCAGCAACCTTATTGTTTGAATATGCATTTGCAGATTTTGATCCTGACCTAAATTTGAATTCAGTATCGGAAAATGTGTTTTTAAAATTTCTAAACTATTGAGGTGTTTATTTGGAATATCACGGTAAATGTATCATTACAAACATAATTTACAAAAATATTCAGCTACTGAGGGTTTGCTTCAAGAGAATTTCATATAATTCTCACCCTAACCGCCACATTTTGACTCACAGAGATAAAACAATGCTTTTAAATTTAGAATTTGGTATGATAGCTTTATTCTTATCTATTTTCACAATTGATAAACTTTTGATTTTTCGGAATAATTATTTAATATTGATTTCTTCTTATTTCTTTTATGAGCTATGAACCAGTCAGGGTCCCTTCTTGACCCCGTAGGGTCATGATTTGAACAAAATACATGTCTTATATCAATAGCTTAGTAAACGTAAATAATTGGTTAATACAAATAAATTTGTTATGGAAAAGAAGATTTTTAAATCATCAGTGTATCTTCTCTTTTTCTTAATTATTTCCCCTTTGAAGGGGAACTGGCCCTTCATTTGAACAAACTTGAAAGCCCTTCCCTAAGGATGCTGTGTGCCAAGTTTGGTTTGAATAACCTAGATGATCTAGAGAAAAAAAGTTTTAACACACCTAACCCTCTTTTCACTCTTTCCTAATTATCTCCCCTTTGAAGGGGATCAGGCCCTTCATTTTAAAAAAATGAAAGCCCTTACCCCAAAAATGCTTGGTACGTACCAAGTTTGGTTGAAATTGGCTATGTGTTTCTAGAGAAGATTTTTTTTAAACACTATACCCTATTTCACTCTTTAAGTATCCCCTCTTTGAAGAAGGACTGGTCCTTCATTTAAATGTGAAAATCCTTCCCCAAAGGATGCTTTTCGCCAAGTTTTGTTGAAATTGGTCTACTTGTTCTGGAGAAGACAACGAAAACGTAAAAGGCTTATGACGGCGACAACGACACCAACGATAGACAACGGACAAATTTTGATCAGAAAAGCTCACGAGCCTTTAGCTCAGGTAAGCTAAAAAGAACTAAACAATCGGGTTTTGGGGCACACAAATCAAACCGAATATGTCTTCCTTACATTTCTATAGATTTTATAAATGATATAAACAACTTGACGTCAACAATGTTAATTACCTATTACTATATACTCTGTAATAACTGTCATGTGATTAACAAAAGTCACGTGAACAGCGCATCTCATTCTAACTTGCAAAAACGATCAAATTTCATATCTGTCTTTCCGTGCCAAAAAATCCTTGGAAAGATTAGCATAGCATATTAAGAAAATCATTCATTATTATGAGTGTGGGATGGTAAAATTCCACCTAGGGACAAGATTTGCTGTCTAGGATGAGGCTCTGCCGAGTCCTAGAACGTGTGATTATGCCTTTCTGAAATTTGAAGCTGTAGAAATATCCTGGTTAACATGTTTTGTATGTGTACTACAGAAACGTTTCTCTACATTTGAATTTTTCACTTTTATTTTAAATTAAGAAGATTGTAATATCGAGATCAATGCTTGTGCTAAAAATTTATTTTTTAAAGATTGCAACATTTCACAAAAACAATTCAATATAGAATTTGATCCAATTCCTATTGTTCCGCTATCTGGCTTCTTAGTACATTTTGTGTCAGGTGTAACCCATCAAAAACAACCGAGGGACCTCTATTTTATACCTGTCCACCTGAAAATATATGTATAGCTACTTCAATCAATATCTCATGATTATACCCTGGGATGTTATGACTTGTTTTGTTTAATTCGGTCTCAATGAAATCAATACTGCTCAGTCGTTAAAGTATCTCCGCTATGAAACATTTTAAACATTTCACATATAAATTGCCAATATGTCTACGGTATTAAAGAAGATAAAATGTTAAGGAACTCCTACCACACAGAGGAATGGAGCAATATTCCCATCGCTTGTTTGGGTCTGTCGTATAGCACCATGGTCCTCGGGGTTCATTCCCATACGGATTTCGACAGTAGTTCTCTTGGTCACTGATATACCCATAGCCATGATCATGAGGGGATTGCGAGTCCCAGCGCATACAAGTGCGACCACTAATGGTTCTGCTTGTGTGACCAAAATAGTCTGCTCCTCGAGTGGACGTTAAACATTCACTGGGTGGGGTTTCTGATTTATGGAAAAAAAATATATAAATAAAATTCAAATTAAATAAATTTGTATTTTCAGTAACAAAAAAAAAATAGCTGATTTGTGTACATTTTTTGTTTTATGAAAATATAACAATTTTTAATTAAAATTTAAGGGTCATTCGATTTGCACGGAGAAAGCCTATTTTATTTAAAATAGCATTAAATTCACTATTTAATGTTCACCTACTAAAAGCGATCTGACAATGAATCTTAATCATGATGTATTGTCTTTTGGCCCATACTTGTGAGATGACGTTTATAAACTAATTTTTGATACTCATATACGTTAATGTTTCTTTCTAAATAAATTCATTTCCTCCTTAAACATCAAGAATTATTGCAAATAGCGGAGGGAGTTACGTATAACAGCTTAATGAGGCTGTTCTACAAATTTGGTGCACTCTTGATAGATTTCAAGAAATATTCAACTTAAACTAAAAAATATCATTTACACAATACTTAAACACATATTGTATACTCAAGTCATTTAAGAAAGAAAATCGTGAATACCTTAATTTTGTAATAAATTATTAATATTCTTAATATAAGTCCTTGGTGTCTCGAACACTGATTTATCTTAAATACAATGGATGAAAAAATGACAATAACAAACATATTGAAGGGATTTGTAAGTCCCAACCACTTATACTTCAGATATTTTACCTTTGTTATCTCGAATACTGATCTATCTCGAATACAATGGATATTTCGAAGTGATTTGTAAGCCCCAACCACTTATATTTAAGGTAGTTTACCCTTGATATCTCATATACTCGGATATCTCGAAGTCCAGTCATTTAAAGAAAAAACAGATCCTGAATACCTTTTGTAATGAATTATTGACATTATATATACAGTGGTAGCAACATTATTGTTGACAAACGACACGCACGATTCTGATACACGAACATGTACAGCAGCCATGCACTGTTTTTTTGTTAGGATCCACCAATCAAATTGTTTTGTCTCCACAACGAATATTAACTTTTATCATAAGTTAAAGAAAATTAAGTGAAAAAGAAATGAAGATAATGCATAAATTACACGAAATTATTTACATACGAGTTGATGTTAATGTAATCCGATTTCCTTACGTACGATTTAATTTTGCGAGATACAGGTTGAATTTGTTACCTGGTTCCAAAGAATTTCGATTTTACACATCCCCTATTTCCATAATGTACGGTACATAATTGATTGACTTTTATTTCTAAATTTTATAGCATCCAAATATATTTTATTTCTAATGAATGTTTAAACAATGTAACAGAGATGAACGCGTATCGTATTTTCATTTGAAAAAAAACTTGATTATTGTGTAACAAATTTGTTTATTTTCATTATACAATTTGCATTTTTTTTTAAAGTTTTTACAGTTTAAACTGTTTATTGTCATTCTTAAGGTTCAAATACTTACTGTTGATCATTTAATTCTTTCTACTCTCATATTTTGAACAAGTTAAAAATTATCCTATTTATAGTTACACTTCTACAGGAAATAGTATCCATGTTGTCACTTTTGCCTAAGTTATAAAGTTACCTGTTCTCTGATTGACTAAGTTACTCTAGTTTCTTTGGTTTTCATTGGTTAAAATTAGTGAATAGAATACAGGTATATATAAGAGAGTGTTCGGTCAGTTTTCTTCACTTGGGTTAGGGAGTGATTACCTTATGGTAAGTCTCCCTTTCTATTCTTGGCACTTAAACCTCTTGGTTTTACAGCTATGAATAGATTAGAGTTAGGTTTAGTATATTAAAGCATGATTTATGTAGAGTTAGGATTTAGTTCATTTTTGTAGGGTTTAAAGCATTTTTTTTTATATAATACAGATTTTCCTTAGGGTTTAGAGTGTAAGTTTAGATAGGTTTTCCCTTTCCCAGTCCTGGTTCAAGGTGTTGTAGATAACTTATTTTTATAAGGAGGATTATCTTAGTCATTTTTACATTTATTTGTCATAGAGGAGAAATTTAATATTTATAGAGATGTAGCTCGTTCCTTATTCATCGTTCCTCGTCTGTTATTATTAAATCTATTGTTAGATTCTATGGTGGCCCAGTAGGAGCATATTTTGATTTTTGGCAATTATTTGGCATTTTTGCATTTTCTTATTTTTTTTTTTATTAATTGTAGAAATTAATTCAATTATCAAGTATCCATTGTAATATCAGTTCATTATTAATTCAGATTATACATATTTTCAGAGTAATTTTCCCTTTGAGTACTTCTGTTTGTTAATTTCCATATTTTCGTCTATTATTATAAAATTCTTGTTGCTATCCTTGACTTAAATCAACTCTACAAACATTAATAAATTGTGTTAAATCTTACTGGTGTTTTCATTACAAGTGTTGACCATAGTTCAGGAATCCCCTTACCTGGGTTGATTTTTATCTGAGCCAGTATTTGACATTAGAGTTACTTTGATCACAAGAGTTATTGCCCTTGTCGTACTGGTTCCGGTTACAATTGTTTAGCTTGAACGGGAAATGGTTAACCTTGACCGCTTTCATTCAACGTGTCTCTTTTGCTTGACGCAAATATGATTAAAATTATGTTTCAAGACACGATGGATGCTTGATATAGACTGATTAAAAATTCATGCAAAACTAAATCGACCGATCAAAGGATTAAATGATTTGTTGAATTACTAGTTAACGACGAAAGAGAGAATATTTTAAAAAGATAAGCGCAGACATGATACATGTATGTAAACAACTGTTAATATTTTTCTATAAAATAATTTAAATTCACATATTGTTGCGTTGTTTTAAAAACTACTCGGCGTTGTTTTAGAATAAATCCTGGCATTCCGTAAAAAAAGTTACAAAACGAAAAAACGCACGATCACGCACGGTAAAAAACGCAAACCAATTATTCTGATACACGCACGATCCCGCACGTTACACGAACGATCACCCACGGTACACGAACTATTTAACACGATTAGCTTGTCAACAATAACGTTGTTACCACTATCTATCTATCTATCTATCTATCTATCTATATATATATATATATATTCATAGGCTGTAATTCAGTTGCTGCGTACACGGAATTGATAAATGTTTAGGCTTATGGTACGCGAAAACGGAATACGTGAGCTATATCTTACCACACTTTGGAATATCACAGTACTCCCATCTCTTTCCCAGATCTGTGGTGTAGCACCACGGACCCCTGGGCTCCCGGTCCGGGTTCCGACAGAAGTTTTCCTGGTCAGCCAGTGAGGAGGTGAAGCGGTGACCGTGGGGACTGGATTCGTTCCAGCGCTGACAGGTTCGATTGCTGACCGTGACTGAGGTGATGGAGGCATACTCCCAACCAATCGTCGATCGCTGACAATTCTCCTTCGTCATTTCGACTGTAAAAGATAATTTTGATGGATTTTGTACGAAGAAAATCAGTTTAAAAACACTACTTTTAAACATCTTAACGGATAGGTTGTGAAGAAGACATCAGTGCAATAAACAGGAATTAAACTGATTTGACAAAATGCAGATTAATTTTTGTACTGTGTATCATAGAATAAATGTTACCTTCATTTTCACACCTGGCACCTTGATACCCCGGGAAACAGGTACAGGTAAATGTTTCTCCGTCGTTTTTGCAAGTTCCTCCGTTTAAGCAGGGGCTCGAATGACACGGCTGTACATCTGGAAACATAAACCCAAGAGATTAAGAATCTCCATTTATTGTGTTATATTTAACTTTTATGACTTTTGGTGGAGTTCGACATTTCAAGGCTGTGAACATCTGTATCAAATATATCTTTTTCCCTAACATTTTTTCTCAAGGGAATAATGCATTCTTAAATGTTTTTCTTTTTCATTGCATATTACATTGTTTTAATAACCAATACATAAGCATCATCACATGATATTATATATATACACCACTCGACATGAATTTCTTCAATTTCAATACGGTTATGATAATTATGCGTGTAAGAGACAGGTTGAGGGGGAGGGGGGGCCCTATTAATCTCACCACAATCCGGAACATCACAGATCTCCCAGCGTCTGTTGGGGTCGGTGGTGTAACACCAGGGCCTTCTCTCACCGTCTATGTTTCTACAGTAGTTCTCCTGGGCCGAATACAGTTTCACTGTTCAAAAAAATGGGGCAAAACGTTATATTTAATATAAGTACATCTTCATGGCGAAAAATTCTTTTTAATGTAAGTATATTCTTATTACATGTGACAACATGGTGAGAAATTGGCATGTTATTATATGCTAAAAGATAACAATATGATAAAATAAAAAAGTTACAATTAACCTTTTCTTCACCACATGTTTGATAGAAAGCGGAAGACCTGAATATACAATTATCACGGATATAAACTGATAGGTTTAAACGTACGGTTGTGAGAGTGCGGAGATTTTGTGTCCCACCGTTGACAGGTTCTACCAGAAGCAGTTTCGTTGACAGTTCCAAAGTAATCGAAACCTTGAGATAACAGTGCACACTCCCGAGCTTTGTAGTCTAAATTTGAAAGAGAAAAAAAATACTGTAGTACTTGGGAACACGTTTTTGGTACAGATATAATGATTTTAAATTTACACTGTTAAATGTAAATTATAATATCAAAAAGGTCTCTTAAAGGTTTAATGATATGGTCTTAAGATCACATGCTAAAACTAATTTCAAGTTATGTTTTCCTCTCTCTCTCTCTCTCTCTCTCTCTCTCTCTCTCTCTCTCTCTCTTTTATTTTTGAGGGGGGGGTATATTATTACCAAAAGAATATCTACCCTATCTATAAAACTAGGAAAAATTACAATTAATTATAATTAAAAGACGTTTACGCCCAAAAAACATTTGAATAATGCTGACTTTCCAAGGGCCACATTTATAATTATTTCGTCTGTTTAGAATTCTAGTCCAGGACATACGTACTACATGCGGGTATGTCGCAGTACTCCCACCGTGTGGTGTTGTCGGTGGTGAAGCACCACGGTCGCTGTTCCCGTCCCCCGGGGTTCCTGCAGTAGTTCTCGTGTGCCACCAGGCGTCCGAAGTCGTGCTGATGCGGGGTCTGGGTATCCCATCTCTGACAGGTCTTTCCGGATGACGTTCTGCTCACTCGGCCTGCGTACTCGTACCCGATTTTCGATCTTGTGCATTCGTCATATTCTGTGGAGCAAAAAAAAAAACTTAGCTGATTATTTCTTATTGACAATTTTGTTTGCGAATGCATTGCAATGCAATATATATGCATTCATTAATTTCAAATGTTTTTTTTTATTTCGGGGGGGGGGGGGGGGTGTTTTTTAAGGGGAGGGGCCTGTTATTGCTTTTGTTGTTTTGGGTTTTTTTCTTATTTGGATTTTTGGGGTTTTGGTTTTTTAGCCTATTTTAAGGATTAACACAGTGGATTAACATAGTGAACATTGCAAGTAACATGTACATGTTGAGCATAATTTTTTACCGCAAGAGGGGATGTCGCAGAAATCCCATCGCCTATTTGGGTCCATGGTGTAGCACCAAGGGTGGTAATCATTGCCTTTGGGGTAGAGGTTTCTACAGTAGTTTGAGTCGTTGACCAGGGCCTCGTACCCTGTGTGGGAGTGAGGCGACTGATCGGCCCACGGCTGACATGCTATTCCACTACGTGTCACGTTGGCTCTTCCTTTATACTCCCCACCGCGACTAGACGTCAGGCATTCGGTGTATTCTTTGACTGAAAAGAAAAATTAGCGAAACCTCTCGGTTTGAAAAGATACCATTTGTCCAACATCAAGTATTTGTCAAAGGGATTAATAGAAAATCCTCTCATTTCGAAAGTGGTGTCTTTGTTAAACAGAGGCAATGTTATGTATGGGACATGCAGAATAGCGCGTGAACATTATGATAGCTCATTGATTTAACTAAAATATTATGATAATATGCATCCAAACCTCAAAATTGCAGCATGATGTCCAATCCACTGCCATGTTAAAATAAATAACGCCCATTTCATATCTATTTACCTTCCGAGCATGCGCCAACGCTTAGTATCACGTCATCCAAAGCAATATCGCTGCTCCAATCATCTCCTCTAATAGCTTCAAAAATGATCTGGGTAGAAAATTAGAGGATGTATAATGTAGTAAAAATGTGTGAATAAGATAATTTTAACCCATGTTTATATAGAAATGTGTATTAATAATATATGCATGTTCCTTGCATAACACCATTGCAGTATTGCGTCCATAATTAAAGTTTTATGAATTGCATGTTTAAATGTGAGAGTATACTGCAACTCCATGAGAAGTATTCTAAGCTTATATATAATGTGGAATCATCATTGTTCGTGGGGACCAATGTTCCTGGCTTTCGTGGGTAACCCTTGCTCACGAATTTACATCCCCCACGAACCTATACACAATCATTTGTTTAATATTTATTAAAATTATCCCGATTATACTACCAACGAAATTACGTCCCCACGAACCAGGAACATTTTGGCTACCCACCAACATTTACCCCCACGAATAAAAATGATTCCACAGTACTTATCACTGAGTAGTATTTCATTTACTTTAAGGCGTAAATGTGAATTTGAAGAAAATTTTTTTTTATAATTTCTTATCTGCCTTCACTGAATTAAAATTACCTCACGGATCACATGACCATTATGAGCTATAATTACCTTCAGCTCCTCCATTTTCTGGACGGTGACCTGGCCGTACTTCCAGACGCTGCCTTGGTTACCGGACTGTGTCCAGGCCACGCTCTGTGCGCGATCCTTACCGGAAACAAGAACGTTCAGCGTGTCCACTGTGTGTCCGAACATGTAGTACCGGAAGGACAGACATCTTTCCGCGGCTGTGTGATCAAGAAATGTCGAGATAAAGATGAAACTTTATTTTGCACTTTAAATCTTTGTCCTACAGCATATGTCATATATATATATATATATATATATATATATATATATATATATATATATATATATATATATGATGTTTCTCTTTTCTCTTTTTCTGAGCATGATTTTATAATGCACAGCATACCGGTAGCATGTGATTTGTTGATGTAACGGCAACCCTTTACATAAAGGGAGGAAGAAATATCAACACATGGTCTCTTACTGTATAGAACGCAATAGATGTCGTATTAGTTTGTTAAAAAGAAGGAACGCTCGTTACTTTGCTAATTACACTCTTGGTCTCTCAATTACTAATTTTGAAAAATTTACGTCAACTTTGCTTATTTCTTAAAGTAGATAAAAACAGACCTGGGAATTTTGGACTTGACACTAGCCACGCCTTGTCACCTTTGACCCGAGGGCTGGACATCTCTGTGAAGATGTAGTTGTTTCCCTTGTACGCTTTATCTGGCCCGGTCCCTTGGGAGCTGCTAGAACCCTACAAATACGGGTATTTGAGGAAGTGTTGATGATTACACCATATCAATGACATATAATGATATATGCTGGACGAACGACATATTTGTTTGATTTTCAATAATTAATTTGAAATTTGACATCATGACTAAACGGACAATGTACCTAAAAATATTACATCGGGGTTTGTTAAACCATGCAGGTCACCAACACGGGTTTTCCTTCTAATATTTAAATTTTCACACACAAAAAAAAATGAAGAACTCGCGAAACGAAATCTCCACATATGCGTTTTCTTAACGGTGCATGATCTAAAAAAAAATTGTACTCACTGAATTCAACGCCCAATCAAAATCGTCTCCCTCTGACGTATTCTCCAGAAAACATTGCCGAGTCTCGAACGAACACTCCAAGCTGGTGTCATCTACAATTTACAACAGTTTAACTTCTAATTAATTAAACTTAAATGGCGGACTGTATGTACATAAGTTTTAAGGAAAACTGCAGAATCATAGTTTTGTGTGACTTGAAAAAATGGATTACCCTGTAAAGGTCGAATATTTTCAAATAAATTTTTTAAACATTTTCATTCCATTAGGTATATACTAAATCTTGTTCAGAATATGAAACACGTGATTTTGAATATTTTCATTTAAAAGGGTAGAAAACATTTAATTAAAAAACAAAGGCTTGGCGGCTGTCCGAGGATGAATGCTAATATTTTACCCGACAGTTGATCACACAGCTTCCCTGTGAACCCTGGGTAGCATGCACACGTGAACTGGCAGTCTAGCTCGCTCTCGTGACACGTGCCGTACACACACGGGCTGTTCTTGCAGCCTACAAACAGAGGTCTGTAGAGAATGGTTGTTCAACAACTTTCCATTCATACACAATTTGGGGTATGAGGAATAATATAGAGCTTTGTAATTGATCTCCACTGTATTAAGACGCAGCGCATGCATATATTGGGCTGCATAGACATCCATTATGTAGGTAATATGTATCAGCTGATTCACAGGATAGCTTGAAATTAAAAACTTTCAGGAATTTTTGGAGTTTAATTTTGTTTATTTTTTTTTTCTTTATTTTAGTATGAATACCCGGTATTTTGAAACAAATTATAAAATTAGATTATCATCGAGATATTTATTATATAGATAAAAAATACATTCGTGATCTCAATTTTTTTTTTTACAAGAAAGCAAGTTTAAAATATAGTAAAAGTTTTCCTTTTTTATTATCATTTCAATGAGACAACATTGTTTTTATCTAATACAAGGGACAACTATACCTCTCCCCACGGCGTTGAACCGCAGTCTAAAGCCCTTCTCGGGGACTCTGTCCTGAACAAATTTACTGTTAAAAGTCAAGGTCATGAAGTTTGGACTGTCTTTGGAGCCTGTCCACTCGTCACCAATCATATCCCCGCATCGTCTAAGTGAATTCAAAACAGCATCAATGTTTAATTAAACAGAAAAATGGGGCCAGTAGTTACTAGTAGTTATTTTTGCGGTGATCCTTTTTCAAATCTTTTTTTATTTTATTTTATCATGGGGGGAGGGGGTCGATTACTTTAAAATTTCACATCGCAAACATACTATATGCAATGAAAATGTCCAGTATGAGAAACGATTCAAATAGCAAAAACAGATTTTGCAAAATACAGGTTAACACCCTGGATATACTTTACATTATTTTCAAAAGAACTAATATCATTTTACTTATTACCCACGACTGGTCGGTCACTTGTCGCCATTCATTATCCCCATAATTATGTAGATGTTGATTAAAACCGACACAGTCGCATCTTATCAATCTATAATAATCTCTTAAACAGCATTAACAAAATCACATTCCATTAGCACTGTTTTGACTATGTTGGTATTTTTGCTAAATGAAGTGAAAAACGTTTTCTTTTTTCATTTTAAAGAAATTTCGTTTTAAGGAGATGGTTTATTAGAAGTAATGGTATTTCGTGTATGATCGTTGTCCTTACTTGATTCCTGTTTGTCCAGGGAGATTGTATTGAATCTCCAACCAATGATAGCATCTGTCCAAATTGTTGTCCGCTAAATGGAGCTCCTCGACCGTCATTCGGATATACCATCCCTCAGGGGCCTGAATAAATAGACAATATTTTATATGTACGCAATAGTTTCCCAATAATCATGCCATTTTAAAGTGGTAGGTCAGATATTCATAAAAAAAATATAAACAAAGTTGAACAAAAAGAAGAAAGGCGGATTGTTTGTATTAGTATTTAAAACTGTATATAAAATGTAGTCGCTGTTTCTTTAATATTTTCTTTAGTAGTGTTAGATTTAGTTGTCTCTGTGTGGAAGGATGAATTTCGTTGTATATTACAAGTAGTTTGTGAGATTTTGTTTGCCATGCGCTTTTTCCTTTTAGACTTTGATAAATGGACCGCAATGTTAATTACATGGACCAGGGAACAATATTAAAAGTTCAAACCCAGCGTACCAAATATTTATTTATTAAATCAGGAATGTATTTACTCACAATGATATATCAATGAAATAAAAAAAAGGAAAACATTTAGTATAGGAAATGTACATATGATTCTTCTATTAGAGATCACACGTTTCAACTCATTCGCTGCTTATATAAGGTTGGGTTTGTTTTTTCAGATTACCATGTGTGAAATGGAATGAAACCCTTACAAATATCACAGCTACAAAAATAATTCGTTCACCTTAACGCCCCACCGGCAAACTTTTCCGATTGGATAAGAAACTGGGTATCCTGGTGACGTCACAAAGACGTCTTTACCAAGAGGTACCTCTATCATTCCACCGCAATCTGTGTCAAAGAAAGGCATAAAAATTGGGGGAGTCATTTCATAGAAATACTGATATACTTCTTTCATTCTTTACAGTACATCACATTATTAGTAAGAATTTAATGAATTATTCATTAACAATAAAACAAAATAATCAATAATCTATAATATTGAGCTATACGATCTGGCCATTAATCAAAATGTTCTTGTTGCAAAAAAAGATACCTTTTATGTTCTATATAATTATGTACACTAGTATGAATAATAAGCGCCAATTTTTCTTATCGTAGACCATTGAAGTGTCAGGTGTCATTAGAAGAATTGTAATTAGTGATCAAGAAGTGTATCGATCAACAACGTGAAACGTGATTGCATGCACGTGCACGCATGCTTGATCGGTTGGTATATAAAAATGAGTATGGAGGCATATTTCATTTTGGACCTACCATCGTCAGTGATCACAGTTTCGCATGTTTGCCCGGTGTATCCCCTGGGACAGTAACACACACAGTCGTGGTTCACGAATCCCCCGTTTATACACTTGGGAGGGTCTTTGCAGTGTGCTGTTGAAATTCAGAAAATAATCAAGTACTACAAGGAATCTACAATTAGTTTGGTCCAACAGTCAGGAACTGGAAATTTTTCAAAAGTTATGGGGGCGTAAATTTTGCGCGTGATTATTTAGTAAGACTAATGAATTAAGACTGTGTTTCCTGATTCGTTGATGATGAAAATTCATGGGCGGTGGGGGGGATAAAAGATTTTTAAAAATTGAGCCATAACTTGAGACTTTAAAATTCGCGGCGGCTCAATTTTCTTGGATTTCGTGCGCCGTGGGTTTCCCACGAATTAACATCTAAGACTAATCATCAAGCAAAGTATTGATTAATTTAACGTACAAGTTATTCAGCGAACTCCAATGAAAGATTAACAATCCATAAAATAAAGCTCCCCATGAACTTTGATAATGCCTTAGAAATGGGCGTCAATAAGAATAACATGACTATAAACGTAAACAGCGAAGACTAATTAACTCAGTCAGAAACTTTCTAACCTGAGCATTGGTAGTTTACTGTTATATCTTTGACGTCATAAAAGTCCAGCCCCTCCCCTGCACCAGTTCCCGCCAAAAATTCGAGATCTCTGTCCAGAAATTCCATTGATTGTCCCCCAGTCTTAGAAAAGGCCTACATAGACAAAGATCAAAGTACTGAAAGTACTAAAAGATGATGTCTGTTACTACTAATTACAATGAATGAATTGTATGATTTAGAACAAATTAAAGTGTCTAGCACTTCGAAAACGTACTATATGTTACACTGACGCTCGCCCAGCAAATTCAGATTATCTATAAAATGATTTATTTTCAATTCTTGTATAGGTGCCGATACAAAGTTAACAATTCAACTTCAACAAATATATGCAATAAAATGTGACTTAAATCAATTCTTACCCACAAACTGTATTGCATGATGCTTTCATAGTCGTAGGCGTTGAAATCAAAGGTGCTTGTCTTGGCCATATTTCCATTGTTTATATTTTCTTTTAAGTTTTCTTCGATCATTCGAATGTATTCGTCACGATCGCTCCTAGACTGTTCGTGCATCAAGCCCGATGCGTGTAACATTTCGTGGATTGAAATCCCAACCTACACAAATACAGCGAGGTTTATAAAAAGAGAAACGTTATGTACGTCTTAACCTCCTTGAAATGCGTTTGCACTTTGGCGGATAATGGATACAGTATTGTATAATACAGAATACCGGTTTATGGAGAAATGAATAAATATAAAGAAAATACGCATTGTTATTGAATTTATTAAAAGGTGATTAAAGTTCATAGACATGTTATGTTTTGATGTATACCCTAAAGTTTATGGATTACTCTCTTTTTGATGCTATATGATACATGTATATGTTCCGATTGTAATTGGTGTTGCCTGTTTTCAAAATAATAATAATAAAAGGTATAAATAACGCATTATGATAATGTAGAATAAAATTTTGGTTAAATTATGCATATCACATGCTGTGTACTTAGCACCTCCATTAACAAACAACTGCTTATATAGCTTCATTTTTATTTTCTGAGACCCAAGGACGATAACTCGTATTATGAAATCTACTGACACTCATACATCCTGATTCGTGCATCCCAATGACTTGAGGACTCCTGGTAATGTAGCCAACGTAGGACCAGCAACCGCTGTAACACAGGAAAATCAAGAAATCCATAATATAATCGGATATCAAACTCAAATATCTGCAGACTATATAATCCTCTCTTTGTCTGGATTGTAGTGCAAATGCGTTCAACTCTGTATGAACCTTCTCATGGGTTAATAGGTCATATTCATAACGTCATAATGACTATTACACTTATGGTCTGATCGAGCTCGTTTCAGGCGGTTTATTCAAAGAATCCTAAACTGTCACAAGTATTGATGTAATAATTTCATTTGCTCAAATCAGAATCATGAAACATATTTAGACCTAAGTCAAAATTTCAATCTTTTATAAAATTATAATATGTCATGAAATTACGCTTAAAATTTGTAACTATGAGCATAATATAGAGACACTTTCTAATAGCATTTTATTTTTTCGATGTTGTCAATGGCAAGACAGTACGACATTGTACAAAACTTGACTTCAGTCTAAGATTACGTCATGACCCTGGAACCTGGAGAGTACTTTTTAACAATTGCTATTTATTTCTTAGAAAACCAATGTATTTATACTTGTACTGCGATAGTTGGTTGGTTCACAATAAATTTATCATGTGTATGTTTAGAGCTTATAAAAATTGCATGTTATATTTCAGTGTCAAATCGGGATAGTTTGTACAGCACGCCACTTAATGAATATATATATTTAAGTGTAACTATCACATTATGATTATGATGCAAGTTACATAACTGAACCCCGGTGGTAACTTTATCAGACTATCACGTTATAACGAAATCGATAATTCTAATAAAACACTGACTCTGAGTTTCTGAACTCCACATAATGGTTATGTCCTACTTTCTCCGCTAGTTCCGGGGTATATGGTAGCCATTTTAAACAAGTGCGATTATTGAAGATCTCGGCTGCTTTGTTGATGACGTCATAACTACTTTGTTTTACTGCAAAATAATGAATTAAAACAATAACACTGATATTACGACTACCCCGTGTCGCTTTCATACAATTAATAGCCTTCAGTCCTTATCTATAAATGGTTACCTTGTTTAATATAATAATCCCATTTTTTTTATTATATATGAATTACACATACATTTTGTAATGCCATACCTATAGTGTTATTATCTATGTTATAGGGGACGATGGCTTTCGGCCATTTCCACGCCGCTTTCCAAAAACTTCTCTTTTTCCTTTCGACCTTGGAAATATATATATATTTTTGAAAATGACAATGAATATTCCCTTTATATATATAAAATATAATATTTAAAACATCACGAAGAAGCGATAAATATGGCAGAACAAAAATAGACATACATGCATTTCGCATTGACGCCGCTCTGCATTGTTACATGTAGATCATAATTCCATATTCAGTTCTAACGAGCTTTGAAAGGATCGTTGCAGAAAACATAGCCAACCCCTGACCCGTGTAGTTTTATTTTTTATTAGTGTAAATGACTGTACCTGTTCTTTAGGAATCCCCTCAATGCTGGCCTGATCCGGTGTGAAGGGGTGCTTGTCCATCTTGTTTCCTTTAGCAATGGCTGTTAGTTCTGGGTGCAAACCTTTAACCTGTTTGTGATTGAGAAACGTCAATAGAAATTGAAATGTATCAAAATGTTTTTTATGTGAGGAGTGATATGGTCAGCGTGGAATACATGAATCCCGATACAATGGCAGTAAAAAAGTAAATACTTATATTTAATAAGTATCTTATATTAAATTTCAATTTGGTAACGACAAGCTTTTATCAATTTCAGCTTAGTCATCGTCTAAATAGACCGAGATAACTAGAGTATATACTAGTTTGGGCCCAAAGCAAATATCGCACCCTGGTAATTGGACCATAAAATAATTTTCATTCACTAAACAGAAATCCAAACACGGTCAATTTGTTGCTTTCTTGGTTATCTTGATTAGAATGGAGGCATATTATGACAGAAAACCTTAGTGGACTCAGCTTGTTTCTTTTAATAATCACGTTTGCTAGGATTCCGGCTTTATTTCAATCTATTAAGTTTATTTCAATTATTTCAAGATGAAGCAAATCAAAAACTGTAAAACCGGTATATTCTATATGTTCAAAAAAAATTACTTTAGTAAAATTAGATGAGCGGTTCCAACAATATTTATTGTACATTCCTTCTACGTTTAATCTATTACAGTTGAACTTCGGGGTGGGTGGCTATGTGTGTAATGTGTAACTACGTCAGAAGGTCATATACAAATATATTATCTGACGTCATCAAATTACAAAATACAGACGTTACCTTGTAAACATTTCCGTTTTTTTCTACTGCCATTCCTTCCAATAACACCATTAATTTCTCATCATTCGGGTCCACATCCTGAAGCAAAAATCAACTATTTTGAAAGATAACATAAGTTTGACCGGTTGCTGACAATCAACGTAAATATTTTTGACCACGCATGCTCGACCGTTAAAACACCCAAAACACTGTCAAAGGACACTTTGTTTATGTTCACTCTGTTTTGGTGTTTTGAATTTTTTTTTTTTTTTTTGGTGTTTTTGGTTGGTATCTGTTCATCCGTCATAATCAAATCAGTTTTCAAGCAACAAGAGCGGTATTTTTTTCAGAAGTTTATTTTTCTATCTAAGCGTACATACTCCTGGTGTCTATATATAATCAAGTTTAATGATAAAATACTGTCATAAATATATCATAAGAAATATTACTGTAGTGTGCAAGTGGAATACAATATTGTGTCGAAAACGATAAATTTAAAATTTGTTGTTACAAGCTATTAAAATATATAACTTTTGGAATTGTATATATAAACAAAAACGTTTGCGAGTAAATTACAGTTTTAAAATAAAATTTAACACCAGAGAAAGTGTTGCTTATAACAGCTGTATCTTCGGATTTGCATGAAAGCAATGGACAGAAACCAAACAAACTACAGACAACGTTATCATCATTTTGAATTAACCTTTTGGGTGTGAATTACAAAGTTATTATTAACATGACATTGTTTTATTTTGTAAACCTTTGCATGTACACCCGCCAAGTACATTTAAATGTAAATATGCCAAAGTTCTTTTGTTTACTAGCATACATGATTCACTCAAACAAGATATTAAAAATCTACATAATTTCAAAATTATGGAGGAATTCTCAAAATATACACCCGAGGTATATGTCGACAAAGATCCATAAATTTATAATATAGAACAGAGAGAGAGAGAGAGAGAGAGAGAGAGAGAGAGAGAGAGAGAGAGAGAGAGAGAGAGAGAGAGAGAGAGAGAGAGAGAGAGAGAGAGAGAGAGAGAGAGAGAGAAAGAGAGAGGAGAGGGGGGGGCAGGCAGACAGACAGACCGACAGACAGACAGATTTATACAGAAAAGAGGGAGATGTGGGCAGACAGATCGACAGAGAAACAGACAGAGAGAAGAAACACACAATATACAGACAAACTGAGAAAAGGTAATCGTACCTCTTTATCTATCATATCACTGTGCTTTTCTGCCTTCTCTCTTTTCTTGCCTTGTTCTGCTTTGTCTTTTTTCCCATTGTTATTTTTCCGTTTTTCTTCTCCAAAGTATTTCCTAAACAATCGTTTTCCTTTCTCCAGGTGGTCAATTCTCTGAGTAAAGAAATATCAGAATTATATATATAAATTCATCACCTTAAATATATACTCTATTTTAGTGGATTTTTTGGGGGGTGGGGGGTTGGGGGATGAAAAAATGTAGTTTTGTTTCTTTGTATTATACTATTTTATGTTAAATGGGGTTTTTTTTAGCTTTGAAGAGACGCGGTGAGAACTTTTGCTTACTCGGCACCATATTTCATTAAATATTTTTTCTTCATTATTTCCATTCAATTTGATCGTCAACCAAAAACATCTTCAATATAAATCCGATATGAAAACTATTATATATTTTCTATCCAAAAATATCAATAATTGCATATTCAATTCATTTCTTACTCGCAATCTGCAGAAATTCAGAAATTTAGACTACAATCACCTGCTGCATATGTATTTTCTTCAATGATAGAGTGTCGTGCATTTTTGTCCGAAACGGAACAAAAATAAAGTGTTGCGTACTTTTTAGTTTATAGTTCCTCTTTCGAAGTATATATCTACGACTCAACTATATATGACAAAGGAGTGAATGAAGAATGCTATACATACTTAGTATATATACACTGTGTAAAATAAAACAGATAATATGGTCTGTGAAAGAAAGAAACAGAACGGTCGTATTACCGCCAAAGGTCTATGTATCTTGCTTGTATTCTTATTATGCTTACTTCTTTATTCTTCAGTACATTTATACTTGTATGCCACTTTATTGTTTTCATATTCATACTTATCCAGTTTCACTTTGATTCTCTTTTATTCTTTATGGTTTGCTTAATTCTATGTTGCAATATTCTCTTCTTATTCGTGTAAATTCTTACTTCTATCTCTGTTACAAACGTGAATTCAAACACGCAAACCATAAAGCACTTTCAATAAAGACGAATACAAGTTGTATGAATTTAATGCTGCATTATGACGCCAGGCGGCAGTGTGTGCGCTACAATTACTGCTCCCATATGCGAAAAAACAACGCAGCTAGCTTAATAAAAATGCGGAATGTTTCGCACCAGGACATTTCGCTCCAATATTTATATGTTCAGATCAAGATTTTTTGCGAGACGGAGAGGGGTGGTGGAGGTACATGGGTTGAGGGATAATTTATAATATTGTTTGCCAGGGGATGGGGAGTCCGATGCCTATTTTCAGTAAGTCTATTACATGTGTAAGTGAATTTAAAATAGTTTGATTTTTAAGGGTGGTGGGGTGACTGGATCCCCCCCCCCTTAACTTCTAAGTCCACGCATTAGTTATATATGAGATGCTATATTCTCACAGTTCTCATTATAAGCACCCGTATCATTATAATATCATCGTAAGCTTGATATGGAAGTCGGTCAATTCAATTCTTCATTCAATCAAGACCAGTTCACTGGTAGACATGAATGACGTGAATGAGGTTCATGTCTGTAAGTTACTAGCTTAAAAACCTTAAAATCTAAACAGGGAAATTCAGTTTCATGTGTAACCCCCCCCCATTTTTCGAGACCATGTAAATGATCGAATTGAAAATAAGGAAACGAACAGTGAAATTGAAGTTATACATGTTGGTATACTACGACCTTATTTTTTTTTTGGTTTGTCAAGATTTTTTGGATGAGTCTCTCCCCCCCCCCCCCACCCCACACACACACACTTTCAAAAACGTTACTACGTGCCTGCATAATTATTTCTATCAATTCGAAAAATTTTGTGAATAAGAAACATACAGAATCTATATTTTGTATTTTGGAAGAAAAAAATATTTTATTTAGAACTAATAAATATATGAATTTTTAATGAGATTTGATTTAGGATTAAAACGTATATATATTTATCCATATCACATACCGTATTTTAATCTCTAGCCTGATTTATCTTTGCTTTTTAATGTGTAACTCAATGTGTAACGTCACTGATACTTTAGATTCGTTAATTTTACCGAGTATATTTAATTCTGCGATTCCGCCGTGTTGTACCAAATCGCAAGGATATAATATCGCGTGCATCAAACTTTGTTTTAAATTTCACAAGTTCACAATTTTCAGGAAAATAAGTGAGATTTTAAAACCTGCAAGGTATGTTTATTAGAATTTTCCGCGGATATTAATTCCTCCCGTTTAATCAGGAATATACAGTACTTTAGCCTAATGAGAGTCAGATAGTGATTCACGCATGTGATAATTTTCAAACGTACTAGTGTCAGTGTTACATTAAAAGTTTAAAATCAAAGATTTCTAAACTTATCTATAGGTTATAGATTTAAAATTCACAAGCTGCTATGAGAACTTAAGTTTAAGAATTTTCTCTTAGTTAGATTAATTACGCAATATAGTTTGTAGAAAAAAAAATAGCCAAACAAACAAATGGAGATGCTTTCATGTGACAAAAATGTTAATCCTCTTGACACTAGCCTTTGATATCTACTTTGCTTAATTTCAAGGCAAATTAAATAATTGTTGGACAATAGAAGTGCGAAATTTTCTTAACAGCTATATGTGTGAATGTTTATTTTGCTGGCATGTCATTACCATCTCTTTGTAATCGAAAAAGAGCAATGCCTTTCAAAAAAAAAAAATGTAAGAGAGAGAATGGTTTAAGATCTGGAAGAGTACGGTTGGGCTAACTGTGCTGGAACCCCGCACGTTAGCATAGAGAGTTTTATGTTGGACTAACTGTTCTGGAAACCCGCACGTTAGTGGAACGTGTATGAAATCGGACTGTGCTGGATTTCCGCACGTTAGTGTCGATTTTGTGTACAGAATTTTATCGGACTGTCCGTGCTGGATTCTCCGCACGTTATTAAGTTGTTATCTTGGAACTCCGGGAATCGGTTTTCATTGGAATACCATGTACCGTTATTTCATCAACTTAAATACAACTTGTTGAACTTTTGTTTCGTGTTGGAGTTTTTATTCAGCGTATACTTGAGCGAGTGTAACGAATTGAGCTTTCCCCTGAGTTCACCACATGGATTTTAAGAACTTTTACATTACAATCAACAGTTACAATACAAATTAAATACAATATACGTTCGTGAAAGTTGGGTAGTATTTTAGTAGAAAGCCGTGTCGCAGCCTACCGGGCTAACCACAACTTCACGTAAAATTTACGAATAAAAACTTCATACTTAAAAATTTATTGGTGAAATCAGGACAAGCTACTTCTAAGCATTGCATGCGTATACCCCGGCCCTTTTATTGTTTTTCAAAAACATCTTTAAATTTACTTTACTTTTATTTCTATATCATCTACATGTTCCACGGGTAATTCTGGACAGAACCGTGCACCACCCCACCTGGAGAGCCACGTCTTTAATTTCCCCCTCAATTGAAAAAAAGCAATTTTCATTTCGTGTCTCTAACCACCACATATTAACGGCTCAAATCGATGATTACAGAAATTAACGACTCGGTGGCATTTCTATTCACATTCGTTTCCATTGCATATAAATGTAATATTTCAAATTGAGGGAAAAAGAGGGAGTGCACGGTCTGTTTTCACCAACTCATGCTATTTATGCCATTTGTTAGTTTCGTACTCATAAATCTTCGGGAGCAGCAATTGTAGCGCACACACTGCCTCCTGGCGTCATAATGCAGCATTAAATTCATACAACTTGTATTCGCCTTTTTTTGAAAGTGGTTTATGGTTTGCGTGATTGAATTCAATTTTGTTTGTAACAGAGATAGAAGTCAGAATTTACACAAATCAGAAGAGAATATTGCAACATAGAATTAAGCAAACCATAAAGAATAAAAGAGAATCAAAGTGAAATTGGATAAGTATGAATATGAAAACAATAAGGTGACATGCAATTCTAAATGTACTGAAGTCACACTCTAGCCCATTCTATATTTTGTTTTCCAATGATATAATTACTGTTTGAAAAATAAGTTTATACAATTAATATTACTTAATTTATAAATTATTTACTATTAAAAAAAGATAACTTAAAGTTATAAGACTATTTAGTGAAATTTAAATTCTCTATTTTTTAAAAAAAAACTGTGAAACATAAAAGACGCGTTAAATTCAGGGCATGTGCGGTTGTTTCAGGATATAATTACCGATAATTCATCGGCAGGCTGTTCCTCCTTGAGATAATCCAGTAGTTCCCGTACTTGTTCCCTTAATGCATCTGTACCAAATACAAAATTACAATTTTATTTTTTTTAATTAATTTTTTTTTTGGTTTGATTGTTTCTCTTTATTCTACTTTGTATTTAAATTTCTTTCTATTCGTCCTCTATCTTTTTTATGTATTTGTTTATTAGTAGGTTTTTTCCTTAATTTGAAAAAAAACATCAAATACTAAAAGATCGATCGTTAATATTAATTCTTAACTCGGTAATTCTAGTATTCTTACTCCATAATTTCTTGTCTTAAAGAATTTTAAGTAACTTACACTTAAAGGCAAACTTTAATAAATGCTTGTTTTTTACTCTCCCGACCGACTTTAAAAAATGATTCTTTCCAATTAACCTATTTTCTTAACGTTATTTTCAGCGAAGTTCAATAATTCGCCCATTACATTCATAAGAAAAAAAAGCTGTATCATGTTTCCTTATGTATAAAACAATAATGGTATTACTAAAAAGTGACAACGTAGAGAAGATGATCTTATTAACTCATTTTCAAGATTACCTTTGTCATGTTTATTCTTCAAAGGGACGGAGAGCGTCGCAGCTAGAAGGACCCCGAACACGAAGACAGCTCGGATTAACATGTTTCTTCTTCATCCATACAGGACGGAGTGTCTGTCTGTCGGCGAGTCGGGGGTATTATAAGTGCGACTCTTACATGGGTCACGATGGGGTCATATATAAACTTAGTTGCACTTGAATTGGATTTAAAGTATTCAACAGACAATAATTAGGTAGAAAACGATTTCTATCATTCTGGTATATACTGAAAAATGTTGATTATTGTCGTAGATACACAGTGGATTAATGTAGCGTTCGAAAAGACGTCAGGCATGACTTGCGACTGATTAAAGTAAAATCGAACATGGGTGCTTTTAATGTTGGTTTAAGTATAAAAATCGCGAGATACCGTGAAATTTGGACCAAGGGGCAAAAGTGTCATCCTTGCGTTGGATGCGGCCGTTCTGTAGGGTACAGGGACTTAATGGAACCAGCCTGGTTAAGGGCATAAACATCCTTTGTCCGGCTGCAAAAATTTACAAAATATGTTTATCGTTCACATTTTATCATTTTTCCTTCAAAACACTACTTAATTGAATCACTTTGGAACCATTTGAGGGATATTTTTGCGTGCTTTGCACTATTCAAAATATATGTAAATAATGTTTACTTTCTTTCCTATTTTACAAGATGGGCTTTTGATATTCAAAGGCAATGTGAAATTAGAGTGAGAGTAAGTAAATTTTTCGAACAAAAAAATACACATCAAATTTTTTTCGGATGGAGTGTTAAAAAAAAATATAAGGGCACATTTCTTGACCCTGAGAGTTTTAAATTCCTAATGATCAGTTATTCCTGTTCCAAACTTAATTCTCCTACTTATTTCGTGATATAAATGTATAATGTATTTAGAAAAAGGAGGGGGGGGGGGACATAGAGTTTATTCACTACGATTATTTTTTATTGCCTTATCAAAATGTTCAGCTATTTTTAAAGAGATCTGGACGGTTTTAACATTGTCCAAAATATGATACATAAACTTATTACATTTTTTTTTCGTCGATGTATATCTACTTTAGTATGACTTAAATAATGGTATTTAATTATGACCTTTGATATTGTAATTTTTTCGTAATAGTGTAAATTTTATGTCAAAATTTCACAGGAGAGGGCGTTTTAAGTTTATAGAACTTGTGCCCGATCCTACTGTATATGCCAACTTTACAATAAAATATGTTCAAACCAAAATGTTGTGCACGAAAATAAACAGATGTTGGTTGAAAGATATGTATGTAATCCAACAGGTTATTTTCATACAAATTCATCGCTGGAAAAGAAAATTTATAAACAGAATTGACCGAAAAACAGTATACCGGTATTTATATTATGATATTTATTCCATGTCGATCTTTCTGTTGGATAATGCACAGCGGAAAAATAATTCCGTCCAAAAATTGTAATTAAAATTTAATCCGGATTAACTTATCATCTTAATTCATTTTTCCTACTTGTAAAAAATGTCCGGGGTAGCCAGATATAATCCCCTCAAGAGATCCTCCAAACATCTTAATCATTTAAAATTGCATAATTATAATAATTATTTGCTTGAAATGGTTATATATCCATGTCAAGTTCAATAATACTTACATTCTGTCAACTATAGTACGTGCGTCTATAGGTCTACTATTACTCGTAAAACACCCTCAGAAAATACGAAAGGGAATTGTTTTTTTATAAGTCGATTATATTTCAGCTCATTCGATTAAATGATGCATCGGTGTATTGTATTTTAAGAAATTATACAAGAACAAAGGAGGAAGATAGACAAAATGCCTCAAGTATACCTACGATATAGCAATCTGAATAATGTGAAATACGGTTCACTGAAAATTGTCAAAAAATAATTATGTTGGAATTTCTGTTTCATTTAATGTATACTATAAAAAATGTATACTATATGTACATTGTAGGTACCCTGAAGGAAAACATTTATATCCAATATAAAAACGTTCACATAGAATATATAATCCACCTTTATAGGTCTATATTAGAGGTACACTGCTTACATACTACCTATGTATCTCCTTATTTTTTAGCTCCGCCTCACATTTTAAAGCCCTTGAAATGTATGAGCGCAAGTGGATACATTTTTCTCCTTCATCTGGTCAATGTATTTTATCCAAATCATTCTACATGGGAAAGAAGAAAAATATTGCAAATTGGGCTCATGTGTAATCTTTCAAAAGATTCAAAAAATCAATGTAATGTTGTTTTCCTTTACGGAATAAGGAATCATTCTTTGAGTATTATGAGGTGATAATTTCGATCGGGGCGTGATCAAATACAATAAAGTCCGAAGGGCTTTATGATAGATTTGATCATGCCCCGACCGAAATTATAACCTCATAATATTCAAAGAATGATTCCTTATTACTTATATTTATATAATTTTCAGCAATTGTACGATTAAATAATAGAATACTAATTATGCAAACCCCGCTTGAATTTATTGGACTGTATAGTACAAAATCGATTCGTAGTGTTATCACAGGCAATGACACTGAAAAGTGTAAATACAATGTGATGAACCAGGGACGAATATACTATATATAGTATATACGTCCCTGGATGAACTTAACCTTTCATTATGTCACTCGCCTGTACCAAGCGTGTCACGTGATTACATTTCCAGAAAGCGTGTTCGGCGAACGCAACTGTCTATACCGGTTTTCTTCATTTAAATATCTAATATTTCTTTCAAAATTCCGTTCTCGAATATATTCAATGATAATTGTATTGGTAAAATGTAGATTTCTGGGATTTAACAAAAGTTAACAAAAATACTAAATATCTATTGATACCAATTGTGTAATGTGTACTAAAATCTTACTATACATGTAGTGTTCATGAACCTTTTCAACTTCAATGCCTTAAATTTCATAATTGGGCCTGTGTCCCATATCTTTGTCGTGGTTATATATATATATATATATATATATATATATATATATATATATATATATATATATATATATATATATATATTTATATATATATATAATAACGATGAAAAAAAAAACACGATTCAATTTCAAAAAACACACTCACGAAGTAATGATCAACTAAATATTAAGAGGGCTCGATGGTCGTAGCCATTTTTAGGCTGTATTGATCTTCTATGGAAGAAAAACTCTATGAAAATACAGGAAAATAACCAAATTTAAAAGATAAAATATGCGGATATCATCTTTACTAAATAATAGTTAACAGCTAAACAAAACATCTCTTAAATTTGACGCCGATCTGGTGGTTAGTTTGTTGACCATCCAGGCTCGTTAAAAGCCTTATTTTTGAAAAATAATAAACATCAAAAGTCCGTTCACTCTTAGACTAGGTATTGTATAGTATCCATGCGGTATAAAAGTTTAATCTTACGATTAAACAAATAGCAATCTTATAATTATAGTACGATATTCTATGTCAATGTAAGAAATGTGGTCGGTACGTAATATACTAAGTAATCCACTTTATAATCGTGATGGGTCAGGGAAAAAGGTAAAGATGAGACACCCTATATCTGATCTTTCCTACAATACACTAATATACATTTAAAACTATTCAATTGTTCTTATTTCGAAGATGAAAACAATTCTAGATATTATCCAAGATATTCAATATTCAATATGTGAAACCAGTCAATGTCTAATATGATATAAATCAAAATGATGCTACTGAAATTTCAACACAAGACAAAAATCATATAGGTCAACAAGATATTTTATTATTACATCAAATATAAACAAAAGAAGAACCACTCAAACAGTGGTGTCTCCTCGCGCCCAATATTCTCTATATAATTTTACACAATCAATTAAATCAAATACGAAACGTCTGCCATGCATGTATTAGTGTCATGTTTTGAAAGCTGTGGGACATCATGAACCACATCATCAGTTCAAATACATGTACAATGACAATATAATATATAACAGGTAATGTGTTACAGCATCAAATTATTATACATGTACATAGATATGCAAACATAATTCAATGGGCCAAAATAAATAGTCCGTTTCTCACATTTCCAACCTATTAAGTAATAGGGTCAGTGGTTGGAAATACAATTTATTTATTATGACATTTCATTTTTATTTTTTTGGACAAACTCATGCTATCCAACAGCTCCTTATAAACCATCTCCAGTACATTGACCACAAATCTATTTTCCTTACTGAAATATGGCATTGAGGATTATAAACTTGACAATCACTTAATTTATAGCAAATCTAGATATCTTGTGCCCCGTCATATACGATAATCCTAATTTTAAAATAGTTCACACTGTTCAGAATGCCTAATAATAAATCAAACATTTATCAAATTCACATTAACAATAACAACCAGTTTTTGGTTTTTATTCACAGGATCAGAGATGATACAACCACCTGTCCCATGGATGAAGATTTCAATCCTCCCTCTTTATGCAATGAAAGAAATTAATTCATATGATTGAGAAAATGCATGAAACAGCTAATATAAGATTTGTCTACAGTATGTGGTATAACAGAGGATCGGCCTGTACACACAGACAAACGGACATTTTCACACAAAGGCATCTTCCTAGAATCTCTTCGCGATAACTTTGAGTCTTCTATGCGCTGACTTCGGTGAGTAGTCTTTTCTGTACCTCCGTATTGTCCGGCGTTAGATTGATCAGCCGATTACTGGACTCGGCCAAGTCTGATATGGACACGCGGCCATGCTGTTTGATGAATTTGGCCACTGATTCCAGCTCCTCGACCGTGATATAAATGAACTTTCCTCTGTCATCCATGACGCCCGTCAACTGTCCGCTCTCCTGCAGGTCTTTTACTCGATCAACCGCATCCTACAGAGAATGTACGGTACCAAAATGTAAAATCAAAATAACTGTAGAGCTTTTATACATGTATTGATTAGAAATAAAAAAAAAATTCAAATTAACCAGTATCAAAGCTCAAAGTTTCTTTTTCCATCTTATTTGCAGTTGAGCTACATGTATAAGGAACCTTGTGTGTACAAAAGATGTCAGTACTGTTGGTTTGTTGGTGGTTTTTGGGGTGAGGATGAGGGAAGAGGCACCATATCTTCTTTATTCCAATACACCACTGGTGTTACATGTATGTACATATTGGTATTTCAAAGTGATGTAATTATTTCCCCAATTTTTTTTTATCAAATCCCTCCAGCAATAGAGTATTGCTTAACTGGTCACAATTTATTTAATTTCCGAACATCATACAATGCCTCACTAAAACATTTATCAATATACATGTACGACTAAAAAATGGATGTATTTGCAGAATCAATAAATATGCTATTCATTCTCTCTCTCACTAATGTATATGACTGTATGAAATGGTGAAATTCACATGCATGGAGAAAACAAGTATAGTTAGTGGGGCTTGGAATACCAACTGACCTGTGTCTTGATTTTAAAATGAGCTGCCAGGTCCTCCAACATTATAACCTTCATCTCCTGAAGTGAAAATGGCATGACATTATAAACAACTCATCCACAAGATAACTATACAGCAATACAGATGAACTTGACTAGTAAGATGAAAGATAATTTAATTTTAATTGTTGGCAAGGAAACTATGGAGAGAGTTAGGGGGTGAGAGCAGTGAACATAAAAAAGTTGACAACATTACTATGAAGGGCAGAAAGGGCTGTAAGAATCCACCTATCCCCAACAACACATTCCATTCGATCTATTTAGTTATTTGAGACAAATGAATCTCATTACATTTACAGTACAATTAATAAATTAACACAGATAATGAATTAGATGTTTCCATGACATGTATTTTTATTATTGCCAATTCAAATTGAGATTGATTCCAAGTCTGTGTACTGTGTAGACAAATGAAAAATCATGTCTTACGTCTCAGTATATTAAGTTAAGGTATTAAATCATGTAAATAGAGAAATGTTTAAATCACCTGTATTAGAAAACCCAAGCAAACTCACCTTGACATAATCAATGAACTCTTGTAGCAGAGACTGGGACTGCAATATAGAGAGAGAAAAAAAAAAGAGATATTAACTTATTAATACATCACTTGTATATTGATTTACATGTATAAACCTACAGTATATATACACAATTATTACTCTAAACATCTGATTTCATTTCAACCATAAAAACTCCAATTTACAAACCAAAAGCTTTCAGCTTTACATTTTTTTTCTTCAATGTCACAAACATTTTAATTTTTGTCTCTGTACTTCAAACAAAATAAACAAAAATCTCTCAAATAAAGGATAGTTAAGTTTTAGGAAATCTACAATGAAAATGAGAACAAACTATTCAAAAAGTCGTAAAATGTTCATAAATTGGAAATTCACTTATCTGAATGCTTTATTGTTTTAGAAATGATTTTAATGAAGGTATTCAATCCAATTCTAAAAGGTAGTCATTTTAACAAATAAGCCCCTATCTCTTAGCTAAGCAGATCCATTTATTGGTACAGTGGATTTCTAGAATTTATATTAATGTAAAATAGCAACATTAGAGCAACTCCCTTGGATTTTGAAATCTTGTTCTTATTTTTCAAACAGTTGTTAACTGTTTGAAATTATAACAAAATTTCATATATTTACAATACAAAGCAGTGGAATCGCAGAATTTAGTACTCATGTAAAATAAGATATCTATGGTAATCAAAGGCAGACAACTCACTGTCAGGTCAGGTCCCACATCCTCCTCTCCCTCCTCCTCGATGCTGAATGCCTCCTTCAGTTTGAGGTACTCCTCGTGTTCACGCCTCTCCTCCTCCTCTTTACGAATTTTCTCTTCTTCTGCCTAGAAATTATTCAAAATGCTGCACTCAAAATACACTCTTGACAGGAAATAACAAAGGCTCTCAAGACAGAATATGGCTCTTAGGTTAACAATAACTGTAAAGGCTGTAAGGGTACATGGCATTTAGGATCTCACTAATATCAGTAGATTTGTTAAATACATAATAGGACATGATATGTTGAGCATTTTCTATCCCAAACCTTAGCAAAATGAACACCCCCAAAAATTCATTTGGATAAATATGAAAGTTATTGTAAATTGAAGGGATTCTTTATACCCTATCCGTTTTGGTGACCTTTGAAATGAACATCATCTTTATCCCAATTCAGTGGTATTGTGAAAAATATTGTATCAATATATCAGTGTATTCTCAAAAAATTATGTCATTTACCAGGTAAATGAATATCTTCAGATCTAGGCAAAATTTAAAAAAAATCAATGGAGCATAAGAAAACTCTCTGAAATTCTTTATGTGATTAAGCATCACCATGTACAGTCAGGGGTTTGACTGAAATCCATCATATTGAAAAATAACTGATTATTGTCATTTTTACTGACTACATAATGTACACATCTTTTAAATTTTGTAAATGTGACTTGTTTTCATCATATTTCCATTCCCAAATTAACTCTTCCAACCCATTTGCTTCATAGAACACTATCCTGCCATGGTCCCATGTGTAGAGAAACATCTTGACCTATAGCTGAAACCCAAATAATTTAGTGCGCCCTGTAAAACAAATGAAATAATTAAGTGCGCCCAGACTTACCAATTTATTTAAAAATGATGATTTTTAGTCATAAAACTGAATTTTAGTAATAACTGATATCCATCACTTTTAGAATAATGATTAAAAACAGTCATAACTATTTGGAGTTTATTTTAAGACATAGAGTGACCTCTGAAAATGAATATGACAGTATTTCATCATTTTTTATCAAATTAGTAAGTCTGTAACTTAGTAGAAATGACAATTATCAGTTATTTTTCAATATGATGGATTTCAGTCACACCCCTGACTGTACGCCACATACTTTAAGAGACCCTCACTCCAATGTCTAATTAACTTGGCTGCCTCTTCCATTCATACATGCATACAGTATATTTTAACAGCACTAATGCAGACCCCCGTTTCCATGTCTAATTACCCTGGCCGCCTCTTCCGCCTTCATCATTTCTTCCTCCTTCTTCCGCTTTTTTTCTAGAAGAGCCTCACGCTCTTTCTTCTCTTTCCGTTCTTCTTCTTCAGCCTAGTGTTTGAGGAGGAAAAATTCACCATCTATTAAAAACTTCAAGTACTTTCGAAAGTCTTAATAGGATAAAACTTTTGTCTACATTTATGTGAAATAATTGCATGTAAATAACAGAATAATAAATCAAATGTTTTTATAAAGAAATTGCATCTACTATCATAAATTTGTGTATTGTTTGGTAAAGACAGAGGGAATCAAGTAAACACCAATCTCTGCTGTTTTTTCTCTTCCTTGGCTTGCAGTTTTAACATTTTCTTTTTGCCAATCTTGTTCCCTCCTCCTTCAAAATCTTCAAATGGATTGGTGTCATCTGGGTCTGATGGCACGGCCTCTTCATCTGTCGGTGTATAAGACAGTCACAATCATAGAAAAAGCTTTCATTGCACATGTATTCAATGGTTATTCTAACCCAATTTTTTTATTTTCCAGTGACCGTGGGGTGGGAAAATGGTGCCTTTGAAGGACATCATGTTTTGTGAGTTTATCAACGTATTTGAAATGCACAAAAGAATACCACTCAGTACAAATGAAAGTAGGCATCAAAAATTAATGAAATGTGTGTAACATTTAAAATATCATGACTTTAAGGCATGATCAGTTTACAGTGGTTAAAGGTATACATGGTGTATTTTTAGTGAATAACATCAGTAAGATCTGATCATTAAAATTTTGCTTCATTACTTTATTTAAGGATAGGACTTTCACATAAATTACAATGTTGTAGTCAATAACAAGGATATGACAAATTAAAAAAATATATTTTAAATAACACCACCTTAAATGGGTCACGTTACAACCATCTCGGTCTGTCAACAAGAATGGGGACGATGAGAAAGAGGGGTAGATCGTTAAGTTTGACAGATTCAGCGAGGAAAGAGAGAAAGAGACAGGCTGACAAGGATAGGAACAAAGGGATAATTATCATCTGAGACCATGCCATGATGTAGAAAGATGGAATAGAGTTAAAGCTGAATTGAATATAAGTTTCCATCCTAAAGTTGTAAGGTTTTTGCTATAGACAGGTTCGTGTTCAGTGTTTTTAATGTCTTTAGTTTATAAGTTATAACCACAAGTGGATTTTCGTAGAAATTTTCTTGATGAAAGAAGAAATAAACACTTCAGTACATGCATCTCTCAGGGGAAGGGGGCATATTTACTCCTTGTCAATGACGCTAAAATTGTGTTTCGCCTTTATTACACATAATAAACAATTTCATATCGGTCTACACCAATCAATATTGAAATGATGATGCTTCGAGTATCATCTGATACAAGAATTTTCTAATTTAAGACATGAAAAATGTGATTCTAAATTGTAGACAAACTGTTCTTCCGGGTTTTCCCGCACTCATGAGCAGTGGCGTTAAAAATGGTTGATCACATTAATATTCATCAGACATGTAGCAAAGTTTAGAGACAAATAACTAAAGACAGAACATGTTTTATGGGCCTTGAGTTGGTGAAACGTTTAATTTTAAGAAGCATGAAGTTTATATTTACTCAAACTCATGTCAAAAATTTGACTCCAGATACACCAAATATTGATATTCCCTTTAAATTATTCTAATCAAATATTCACTAAAAATACCTCCCCATGAATTTTTTGAAGGGCACATAATGATATAAATGAAATAGAAATGTATCAGCTAATAATTCTGCAATTTCATCAGTATGGTGTAATGTCAGATGATGATTAATTAATGTCATTAATTACCTGAGCCCTCATCTCTGTTGTCCATTCTGTTGCGCCTTGCTCTCACTCGTCGCCTGGCTCCAGGGGGTAGTTCCTCTCTATCCCGAGCCACTGCCGCAGCTTGTCTTCCTGCATCGCGATTTTCTCGTTTCTCTAGAAAAATAAAGATCTAAATAGGATGTAACTGTGTAACGACGATTTTAATTGTTTACCATTGACAAACATTTTCCAAACTACTGTATAACAATTTAACCTGTTGAAATTTAGTTCATTTGCAAGGGTTATTTAGTAAATCCTCTATTCAGTACACCAAACAGTCGATTGATCACCAAATGAGAGTAAATCCACCAAAATCTGGGCTGCCAAACCAGACTCACTCCGACGAAGAAGACACCGAGATTTCTCAAAGTGCTGAGCAGTTTTACCTTTTTTGTTGTCCTTGCAGAATATCGAAGCCAGCAGCATTGTTAATCCTATTATCGCCGTCATTATCAAATACACCGTTCCTTGATCAACAGCCATTTCTTACAGCTGACGAGAAAATTTTACAGACGGTTCCAACACGACGGAAATGCCCAAATTAATGTATTTTCAGAGTCAGTTGAGGGGGAAAACCTATTTCCGGAATATTAATGAACAAATCTTTAAAAAAAAAACTTTGCTTTCTATGAATATTACAAGTACTGTAATAATCAATTTTCACCATTTACTGTTAGCATGACATATATAAAATGTAATGGCTCCATTCAGCTATTTAAATTTCTGGATGTACTGTAGTTCACATAACCATGTTGAACAGTAGATGTATTCCAAAGTAATGGCCAGGTATTCTTTTCATGATGATTATTTCTCTTTATCACTACCCATTATTATTTAATTATATTTCAATATAACTATCTTGTGTCCTTGGAGGACATGGAAGATTGTAAATTAATGTAAGATTAATAAATAAAAATAATTTCAAATTATGCACTAAAAATATTATACTGAATTTGTTTTTACCTTCATATTATGTACTTGATATTGAACTGAAATCCATATAAAATTTTCTTGAAAACTGCTACTTTTTTCATATATTCAAAATAAAATAAGTACAGAACATTTGCACTCGAGAAAAAGAAAAAGAAATACCATATATTTGTTTATTTTATATTATTTCACGATGTACTGAAATTAAAATCTCTGCTAAAATATTCCCCATGTAAAGCAGTTACACTTTGGCACTTCCAAAGTCTTTTTTTCAAAGTTTAATTGATATTCCATTTGCCAACAGGAACAGACACACATTAATAATATACTATTACATGTAATAATAATAAATACTGAAACAATGTCTGAAAATAACATTGTCTTAACAGAGTCTGCTAACAACACAATGTGTCATATGTTCACAAGAGACTAGATCACATAGGAGATCTCTCACACTATCTTCAATCAAAGTTCTGGTGCTTGTTTTCTCCGCTAGTTTATATTGTCTCTTGTAGCTGTGTACATGTAGTCTGTCGGGTGTTTTCACTAACAGTTTATATAGCCACTTGAAGCTGTATACATGTAGTCTATTGGGTGTTTTCAGTTTATATAGCCACTTGTAGCTGTATGCTTGTAGTCTGTTGGGTGTTTTCATAGTTTATATAGCCTCTTGTAGCTGTGTACATGTAGTCTGTCGGGTGTTTTCATAGTTTATATAGCCACTTGTAGCTGTATGCATGTAGTCTGTTGGGTGTTTTCATAGTTTATATAGCCTCTTGTAGCTGTGTACATGTAGTCTGTCGGGTATTTTCACTAATAGTTACAATGTATATAGCCACTTGTAGCTGAGGCTGTACATCCGTTTGTTGTTGTGACACTGAGTTTATATCACCTCTTGTAGCTCTACAGTTATTTGGTTGTTGAGACAGCTAGTTTATATTGTCTGTTGTAGCTATATAGATGTAGTCATTTGGTTGTTGAGACAGCTACTTTATAAAGCCTCTTGTAGCTGTATAGTTTGGATTGGAATCTCATGGGTCACAATCGACCGCGCCTCTACGATTTGCCCGTTTCTTTGGTGACCGTACTCAAACTTGATTCTCAGCTCACCGATCCTGGACTTGGGTAGAATGTCTGGAATCCATTCAATGATGAAAGGTGTCGGCTCTTTCTGCTCATTGGAAGATCCTAAACAAAGCCATTGAAATCAATTCAAAAATCCAATCATCACACACATGCAGGCTAGGGGAATAAATTACACAAGTATACATGTACATGTAATTACATTTATTTTTCACTTTTACACACTACTAAAATTTTAGAAGGCAAGATTTAAGTGTATTTCAAAGTCTTGATTTTTTTTAGTACAGGTGACACTCGATGGCTCGAACTTCGATCTCTCGAAGTTCTTGATCTCTCGAAGTGAAATCACGGTCCCAATTTTTTCCCCTATATAACTAAGCAAATTTACTCTTGATCTCTCGAACTCCGATCTCTCGAAGTTCTTGATCTCTCGAAGTAAAACCTGGGTCCCGTTATACATATTTCATTGTTTTTGACTCTTAATAACTCGAAATGGTGGCTGTGTACTGTGTACACACGCGACCGATCAAGCGTATAATTAGCTCCGCGTGGACCTTACCTGGATGATCGAGGGAATCCCTGGGGCTAGCGTGGTAGTGTTAATTGGTTAATTACAGAAGTGACACTACCCCTTGCTTCCTTCAAAGGGTAGATAGTTAATTTGTAACTGATCTATTAATTTCAACAACTTGTGAAATTAACGGTAAATTAAAGCGGTCGTTATTTAAACTATTCTGTGATCAAGAAAACAAAAAATACTTTAAATAAAACTATAAGTTAACAAAACAATAAATAAACACAAAACTAATTTCTGTATTGTTGAATTTGATGTAAAGTAGCAGAAAAAAACAAATGAAACCATGTTAGACTATCATTCCATGTAATGAATATAAACTTTCGGCTACTATAATTTTAGAACCAACATGACGGGAACAAAAATTTCCGGATTTTTTTTAAACTTTCGATCTCTCGAACTCTTGATCTCTCGAAGTTTAATCATGGTCCCCTGAAGTTCGAGTTATCGAGATTCACCTGTATTCTCAAATTCAATTTCAAAGTCTTGCTTTTCTTAGTATTCTCAAATTCAATTTCAAAGTCTTGCTTTTCTTAGTATTCTCAAATTCAATGATCCTTACCCACTTTGAGGAAAGTTTTGAGTTCAAACGGTCTGATTGGCATGGGGTTTTTGCCTTTATACGACTCCTCCATGCTCTCAGGGGTTTTTGGCATTTCATACAAATCATATGTCCCATCTCTATTCTCAACAAAGGTGCGATAGATCTCCAATTTCATCTTTAAAATGCAAATATACATATGAAACATGGTTTCCTTGAAGTCTGGTTTGAAAGCAAACAACATTATTTGTTATCTCTTTCATTTATTAAGGAGCCAAATGCTGAAACAGATACAATTTATGAAACTTAGTTCAGACAGAAAGTTTACACATGAAACTAAGTTTATAAGAGGATTGTAAGTCTTTTTAAGATGGCCAAAATTTAGGGCTGTGCAATAATACCGGTATACCGGTGTATTGCGGTACGTGGACAAAAATTATCGTAATGCGATACATTTTTTCAATACCGGTATACCGATTATATTGATTGGGCTCAGAATTTCGTTATGGCCTGGTATTCCAAAATTTTTTGATTTGAATTAAAAATGACTGATGCATTTGTAATCATTTCAAACACGACAGGAAAGTCAGTGGTTTTGATATTGTGACTGCTCAAAGAACTTCCCTAAAGCTAAAACATGTTGACATGCTGATATTCTTAATAAAGAATTTGAAGTAGGCCATGAAGCAGTTGTAATTATGTCTCCCTGCAGGTTGACACAGTCAAAACATTCATTTCATAAAGTAACTGTAAATTCATTAATTGTTGCACATGTTTTATTTTCTTTTTCCACAAGATCAGTGGATTGCCTAAAATGCATTGTACCAAATATACCTAATATTAACTGACTACTTGTGTCTAGTTTTGCTAGATGATAAATCATCTAATTTTTCAATTTTTTTTTTTAATTAAACAGTTTATAAATTAACAACAAAAATGTTTTCTTCTTCTATTTTATATAGACTTACAGTGCAAATGAACTCTATACTATATATAAATCTATCAAATACAGTCTATTAACATTAAAAAAAAATTCAAATTTTGATAAAAAAAATATGGCAATGTATATTGCAATACATTTTAAAATATCGCAATACAAAATTTCCCCCAAATACCCAGCCCTACCAAAATTTTATCAAGATATGTTTACATTTACTTGTTGTTACTGGTAAATTGTCCAAGTGTCTATCTATGGATAAACAGAGATAATCGATGCCATTTAACCAGCTCTTAACATTTCACAGGAGCAACAGTAAGATTGTGAACTGACCTCTGGAGTGTCAAAGATCTGCCGGACTTGCATCACATTGGTGATGTGCCAGGTGTACTTGGTGAACGTTCCCAGAGGCAGGGCATCCTTCCGGACAAAGCAGGTGGTGAAGTTAGGCAGCCTTTTCTTCTTACTACCAGAGGAGATTCTCTGTTGCAGACATTCAAAGAAGACTTGCGGAGCGTGAAAGACTAAGGGGTCTGGATTGCCTAAAAACATACCAACATATTCAATAGTCTTTAGTCTTTTTTTCTTTGACAATTGGTCATGTTTCACATTTATGTATATAAAATCACACTTATTACATCCTTTTCAATTATGAAGGGGATAGGGAATGAAATTAAACAATATGAAATGCATATACCTAATAACAGTGAATGTAATTTTTAACTTCAGTGAGGGTTCATGGGTAGGGGTGATTTATAACTACCAGTTTTTCCGCTTACCATCAAACTGGTAGTGCATGGTCTGGTTGATTCTCTCGGTGACACTGCCCAGCCACTGATGAAACGACACCACAACCTGAGACTCGTCCACTGGCTGAGTGCCTACAAATAACAGCAAACGGGAAATATGTTTTGATAAATATGGAAGTAATTTCAAGATGTGCTGAAAAAAGGACAGAATTTATTATGTTGGGTAAATGTTGAAGACCATCACTAAATCAAACATTTCAAATATTTAGCGACTGCTGATGGGAAGAAAAGTGGGCAACGTTCAAATGGTGGCATTAAGGGGTAAAAAGTTAAACTTAGTAGATAGTAACAAGATAGGAAAAATAATCCAAAATTGCATTTTAAAATTATGTAAGTATGTTATAATAACACTTCGATGTTTTACTTGAAGCCTGAGACTGCCTTCCAATCCTGGGGCCTGTTCTGTACAGTAAGCTGTTATCATACAGACTGCTTCAGTAAAAACTCACCTGGTTTCTTGGCGGTGGAGATGGTGGATTTCGTTTGCAGGGCTTGTTTGACAGGGCTGTTTTTCTTGATACCATTGGGTGATGCTGCACTTCCATTTCCCTCTTGTAACGTAAGCAAAGCATTACTGGCCTGAACTGTTAACAAAGAAATGATCACTGTTCATTATTCAATCTTTCAAATTTATATGACATTTATTCAAGCATCTCTTTGGGTATGCTGATTGCTCTTTTTAACCAATTCATAAATCAATTTTGTCTGCTTAGATGTACAGAAGAGAAAAATAATGTTAAAGGAAAAAAGCATTTAGATTATAAGACCACCAAAGTCTTCCCTTTTTACCAGTCACATAAACCTGTAGTGTTGTCAAATCGGTTGAAAATCATAATCGATTAATCAGCAGAATCTGTAAACTCTAACCATATGATGATCAGCCAATAATCAAATCGGTAATAATTTGTATTAGATTCATTATAATGAGGCATTAAATTTCAAGCTTTTGTTTATTTTAAAATATTCAAGTGCTATTTACATTTACTTACTAAAGATTATTAGAAGTATGCTGTATCGTTATCAATTTAAGAGTTGCATATCTTTCAAAATTAAAAAAAAATCACAGTTTAAACTGAACAAAATTTACAAAATCTCAACAAAGTTACAGATCGCTTTTTCCATGTTGAGGGTCTTAAATGTTGGCGGCTCAACTGCATCTATTTCTTTAAAGAATCCAAAGTGTTTCCACACCACAGACTTAGTTTTTGTGCCTGGATGATCATAGAGTGTTGGCACATGTGTGCTTGCAATATTACGTTCATTTTGTTTTTAACATGTGAAACCATGTCAAGTACATATGCATAATTCCATAATGAATAAAACGAGAGTTTCCAACAAAATAATGATTGACCATTTGTTTTTATTTATATAGAAAATTAAAGATCTTGACGTTATTTAATTTCATTGTATACCGGTATTTGTTTGAATTTCTAGCATTACTCTGATCCGATACAAAATGGTATGATAAGTATAGTATTAATGTGATAAACCGATTATAAAATCTTAAATCGAGTGTCGTAAATCAACAACCTTTCCAACTGATCATCGTGACAACACTATGAACCTAAGACCATGAATTTCACATATTAGAAGGAGCAACCTTGCTCATCATAACTATGTACTTAGTTTGTCTTCTAGATGACAGGGAGCAGAGGGGAAGATTTTATAAACAAAAAAATTAATTCAGTTTATTTCACAGTTTTCCCTCAAAATACAAGGTTGATGTGATCATGATTGGCCAAGTAATTTAACAGAAGAATTTGAAAAATGTTTTAAAATGCTTATAACGGACAAAAACAGATACCAATGACTCGAAAATGAATTCTGCAAATATTAAAATCTTAGAAAAAATCCCAAGTGTATGCCTTCACTCATATTTGAAGTTTGAGTTGACCACCTTTGTTGACCGCTGACCCGGTTGGCTTTACTTACCTAGTGTCTCATCCTTCCTCTGTTTTTTGATGGGACGTATCGAGTCCTCAGTGATGACCACCTCCAGCGCTGTGGGGTCGGGGGACAGGTCGATCTGATTGTCCTGGAATATCCCCACCACCTGCGCTTCCTGCGAGATTTCTGTTGGTATTGACACTACAAAAGGAGTGTATTGCTGCTCAGATTACACCATCAATGACAAAAGTTATCCTCCCTTTGAATGCAGCATGGGTATAAACTATTGTGAAGCAACTTCAAAGGGTTTTTCTAATTCTTTGATCAGTCAAAAAATGAATTTTAAAGGCATTGTTTGGATGCATATAAATTAACCAGTATTGATAAGTCATTTCAAAAGATACTGACGGAGTGAGAAATTGATGGCTGCTCAATAAAGAATGGGAAAAAATTGAAAATTTACAAGTATGAGAATTACTTTTTTATTCATACATGTACGAATATATCTTACGGTATGTATCTTAACCTGTTCCAAGATGATGATTTGTTGAATAAATACTAAAGTATGAAGTAATTAATACTTTGTTTCCCCTAACTTACAATTAGCATCCAAGTTTATGTAATATTCAAACTCCTCTTGAAGTTTCTCATCGCTGGCAAAAGCACATATACATGCATAGAAGTGGACACATCTCTTGTGAAGGTCTTCTTTGGGACCTGGCTTTGTCTTCAAAGAAATAAAATCATCCCTGTCATTATGATACATATTATTTCATGTTGATTTACTTCACACATTGTGAAAAATCGAACATGTTGAAGAAAAAAACCCATTAAAATTAACACTGCTACTAATTCTACATTCACAAGTACATGTACATTGTACTGGAACACACTAATAATTTTCAAGTGAATGCCATTTTTAAAAAAATATGTTTACTTTAAACATGTTAAAGGATAAACAACGTAAATGATATACAGTAACACAGGGGGAATGATATCCATATTTGTAATGACAATACAGATTGTCTGATGGTGATTCATCAGTGCTGCTAAATAGCCTTGGAAGCATGTTAGCACTCCTCTACATTTTCCAATATTTTTTTAATCTAGTAACAAATTCTAGATAGAAATCTAGAATATTTTCCTTATTAACATATCACCCTATTCAAATGTCAGACACAGAATTTAGAATATTCAAGAATGAGTAAATAGGTTCAAATCTTTATAAACCAGAACAGCATACATCATTCTTACACTGCAGTTGCAAGAGTAATACTTAAGAAATGTGAAACGAAAGTAATCATACAAACAAAATCATAAACAAAAATCACAAAGCAGAAAATACAACTCAGTACTTTTTTGTACCTTAAAAGACCTGCATGTACACTGAAACTTATGCTCAGGCTGAGTTCGATTCCTTGTAGTCTCGAAAAAAGCGAAATGTAAAAATCCCAGAGGCTGCTTTGGACTGACTTTGCACTTGACCACCATAATGTTTTTGGTGACCCTTTGAACAAGAGGTCCCGTAGTCTCTGTGGCCAGGAGCCAAATGGCCTGTTTAGTATCGTTAGGGACCTGTAAGGCATTTAGCACAGAGTTCTTTAGGGTTAGTGGCAAGGCCTCCTGCTCACATTCAATAGCTGCCCTTATATGTGGGCATGAGTCACTCTGAAACCCAATCTGGCTGTTCCGAGAACAACTGTCAACATAGCACCGTGCAGCCTGATACACAATGGCCTGGTCTACTACTGTAGCTGGATTGCCGTCCATGTCCTGAAACAGGGGGAGCTGTACGAATCCCCGATAGTCCGGACCCCTATCTCTCAATCTAACCGAAAACACTTGGACTGTAGAACCAGTCATAATTTTGACAGCGTCGGCACTGTGTCCTTTCTTTTTCTCTCTCTCCTTGAAAACGACATCACAGGCTTTGTTTTTACAGCTGATTCCTCGAGTTCCGTTGTAGGTCCCACACTTTGGACACTTTCTTACTCCTCTTAGAGTTGGTTTACCAAGATCTTCAAACAAGGATTTAAGTTTATCTGGTGTGGCCATTTTCCTTTTTTTAATCTGAAAAGAGAATTTGTTAAGTTATTTTAGACTTTTACATGTATCTGCAAAACCATGATTAAAAGGTACTGGCAGTGTTAAGATCCTTCACTTTAATCTAATTAAATTACTGAGCACTGGATATTTCTCATCAAACCAACATGTCTATTCCAGGTTGAAGGTAAAATATTCAGCCTAACAATATTCTAATTAAATCAATTTCTAGAAAGTTTTTTCACTAACTCATTATGTGACTTCCATGTTATGCCTTTCACAATTGTTTTTGTTTTAGTTTGGGTTTTTTTTCACCTTAAAAACTTATGAATCATTGGAACACTAGTATACAAACAAAATTTGACTGAGTCAGGGATTTTCCACAGCCTTTTGTAGGGCAAAATTTCGGCCCCATTCCCAATCGCAAAACCCTTTTTTTTCCCCAAAATGTCGCCCAAAATTTCCCCAAAGTAGTTAGGTTTAAATTTTGAGCGGGTTTGGAATTCAAATTTAAAATTTGAGTTTGGAATTTCAACAAACACATAAATCGCAACTTCTCGGGCCTTTTCGGCAGACTCGGAAAAACACCTCGAATGTATTACATAGGCGTCCATGACAACCCCCCTATTTGTAAACCTTGATATAAATATAACATATTTTACGATCTGTTGAGATGCGAGTTAGACTTCATTAAGGTCAATGATATACCCTAAAATATACCACAGAAGCGACATGCAAGGCTGTCCAGTCGATACTTATATTAATGGTAAGCGACTCCATTTTGTATGAAATTCTAAAATCTGGTAATGTTAATACATTCGAGGTGTTTTTCCGAGCTCTGCCGGAAAGGCCCGAGAAGATGCGTTTGCAAACACATTATACTAGAGCATCATGACCATTAGAGAATGAGCCATATTAAACTCAAAATATTACAGAAAAACCCTGAAAGCGTAAGGAAATAAAAGTTTGACAGATTTCTTTAACTGTTTAAAGGCAGATTAAAAAATAAAGTTAGTCTAACTCACTAAATGTGTTTAATTTATTGAAATTTATTAGTTAAACAATAGTGAAAAAATTTCTCAATTTTTTAAAAATGTAGCAAAATTCGCAATTCCAAGGGCCCAGGCCCCATTCCCAAAAAGGTGTTGAAAATCTCTGTGTGTCCAAAACAATATCATCATCAAGACATTATAATGATTATGAAAAGTGTGTAGTTTTATGTGAAGGATAAGATAGAATAAATATTTTCAAAAAAACTTAAGAAAATCAATAAAGGTTGGCAAAATTGAAGTTTGCTCTGGCCAAATAGAACTACATGCATGACGTCGTTGTCACATTTCACCCAACTATATCAATTTGCTTTGTAAAATAGCAGTACAGAGAATTATTTTGAAAGGATTATTCATTCAATGGTAAACTAGAATTTTCTGAAGATTCACCAGAGGCACTAAGAGCTGGGAACTAGTTCAAATCTTTAATTTCTGTAATTGAAGAGGAGTGACCCGACTTGACTCAAACCCATGACCCTTCAGTTTAAAAAGCAGCGCTCTACCGACTGAGCTAAAGGGTTAACCCACTAGTTAGTGCTATAGTAGGAGTGTGGCACCACTGAGTCTTTACATATATAAATATCCTTGTGTGCCCATATTTCAACAGTCTTAAATCTATAGGTCTTCTTTACAAATAAAATGAGCAATAATTTTGAAATCTAACACATTTATCATAAATATCAATCATAGCTTGCTTTTTTAACATAAGCTGATTAAGCTTTTTACATTTTGTTATTTTATTATACAAAGTATAAATTCATCTATACAAAATTACAGGTGCAGCCATTACTGGGTCCTAAATTCGACCATTGCACTACATTGTCTTGTCAGTTAAATTTACCTTCAAAACATTACTTGTTTTTCATTTATGAATCTTTTATTATAAATTAGTCCTTGCATACGATACATAATAGGATTTGTCATAGGGTTTTTATTTTCGTATTACCATGATTTAAATTCAGAGTAAAGGTGGATTAACAAAATTTGGGTATTTTTTGTTAGGAAAACTTCATGAATTAATTTCTTACTTGTTTGAAGTGCATTTTAATAAATACTGGGCCAGTTGATTGTTAGTCTACTGTAGTATCATATGCATACTAAATTGCTCGTTCCTGCGAGAATGAACGAGATGTAAACAAGAGAAGAACACCGTTGAAATTTGGACCCTGTTGATATTAGGACCATATATACACATCTATCACATTTCGCATTACCATGTTTACCATCAGAGCTGGCAGGGACAGCTCGATAGAATCTTTTACTCTTTTAGCATTTGATTCTAAAACACTTCGGTTCTGTGGATGACCCTGAGCAATGGGAAGGCATAAATAGTTCAGTTAAAACTTCTTCTGTATAGTTTGTTCAATAAACACACTGCTTTCCAAAGATACTATTGAATCAATGCATGTACAAAAGTTGTATGAAACGACATTACCGCCTTACATAATTAGGATTTGTAAATAATGATCACGCTCAATGGAATGGCTAGCATTTTATGTTACCTGTTCGAATATAGAGAAGTTTTCTTTGCGATTTGTTTCATAAAAATCACATCTGTTCACTCTTAAAATTGTCGTCTGAACTTCTTTGGCTCATCCACCATGACAGCTATCCTGCTCATAACGCGGTCAAGACGACAGAGCTGATTGGTCAATAACTGGCACATGATCTGAAGTCAATTTTCATTGGATATAAGAAATTAAATACAGTAAAAGAATAGTTACTGCAACTCTCACAATTCCGGACATTTAATTTTGAGATCTATTTCATGTACAAACTGGAAGAATAGACGTTAATTTTTTTTTTCTAATATAATTATAATACGAATTCATGGAAACAATTTAAATTTACCCTCTTAGCAAAAAGAAAAAAATAATATAAATGTGAATCCAACTGTCCAGAAAAACTTACATGATTGAGAAAACATGTGTTAATTCTTTGTACATGTGTATATGCATAAAGAACAGTAAATAAAATGCTTGTTATTGGTCTATTTCTTTATATATTTTGTTAGAAAAATAAACTAATAAGTCAGAGTGGTATAGTAATTAAAGTTAAATGTTGGTATTCTCTAGATTTTCCTCAAAACTCAACTCAATTAAAATCAGCCATTCTGATATGCTACCACTTGGTAGCATACCATACCTAGAACATCTGATTTTAATTAGATTGCTTAACCCTGGGAATTTAACTTCAGTTGTTATAGAGATCTTTATAGATATTGATATGTTATCCCATATTGGAAAAATGAATCATAGAACATTTAAATTCAGGCTTAATTGTCAATGAAAGTTTCAATCAAATCACCCAACTCAGTTTCAACTCAAATTCCTAATAAAAGGAATTGCATATAATTAGGGCGTTAACTAAATTTCTGGCTGAGTACTAGATATTTTCAACTCAAATTATCTGATAAGGAAGTGCTGCACTGCATTGATTTAGGGTAACACAGACTTCAGACTAAGTTGGTGACAGTGGGGCTTGGCCAGTAACGTTTATTTTAATTCCCTTGCATAAAAAATAAAAAACAACAAAACTATGACATTTGAATACATTTTTAATGCAATCATATGTTAGCAGTGATTTTGCTCTTTTTTCACAAAATTGACATTTCAGATATCATGCGTCAATAGTTTACAATTGTAATATTATAACACAAATTAAAAAAAATATCACAGTCTTTGAATAATGCAAATACATGTCACTACGTAGGTAAAATATGTAAATGTAACAGTTTACACTGTCTCATATTAAGAGATTTCTTTATAGTCCATGGGACTCTAATACTTTTTTTTTCACGAAATATAGAGCAAAGGATTTATAGCACCATTTGTAGTAATACAACATTGCTGTCAAGTCTTTGATTTCTCACAGATTTGATTTTTAACCACTGACAAGGATAAATGTTAGAATAAAACAATGTTTTTCTAGCACTCTTTGTTCTTGTCAATAGAAACCCTGATATCAGGATGAGCTGCAAAAATAACATCAGCTTAAAAGGAGATGCAGAAAGTTTATTCTTCCGCGATGAAGACTTTCTTACTGGGATGAAAAAGAATGAGAAAAAATATCCATGTCATTCATCTGTAAAGATGAGGTTGGTGAACCCTGTGGGGTCATTCGGTCGACTGGAACGGTCACTAGGTCTTCCACTTCCTGTAGCAGGGCCTCAGCCTTCTCATTTAACAGAAGCTGTAAAAAATGGACAAGAAATTATCAACCATGTGTTAGAAAATTGCTGTCATTGAATGCTTTTTGAATCACTTGGTCGATGATTCTTACACTGTTTAAACTTTTTCCATTGTGTTTGCATCCACGTACATAAACTTTCAAAGTATCAAATCTCATAAATACATAAACATACATTTCCATTTAAAGTACCAGTACACATAAATAAAGCATGCATGAACATTTTTTCATATATTTAGTAAAACTTGAGAAAAATATTAGTTTTTAGTTATTTTATGGCAAAACATTGCATATAGAGTACCCCATAGGTACAATAGGGGTACTCTATATATGCAATATAATGCGAAAAAATTACTAAGTTCAACAGCTGGTACTTTTTTTCATAAATTATCAAACATCAAAGTCCAAGTAATTTGCACATTGCTGATATATGTACAGTTGATCTGCAAAACAACAACTTCCTAACTTGAAAACTGCATGAGGAGTTATCAAACCGCAATAGGGGTACCCTTTTGGCAGACGCTCGCCTGCCATTTTCACCATTTAAATAACCAGATTTTTCCTTTGGAAAACCCTGTTAAAAACTAATGCATTAACAGCTCAGACCATGATGCTGTAAAGTTGTGAACTTTGCTGAGGAGGGATGGACTGGTGGACAAAGCTACAACATATCGTACCTTTGCGGATGCCACGATCTGCCTGGCCACTTTACGTGGGATCTGTTTGATAGACCTGACCAGGGTTTCTGGGTCAGCGGCTGCTACCTGGGCCGTGGAGTGGAACCCTGCACTGTATAGCTGCCGCGCTCGGCCCTGTGATTTTTTAAGGAGAAGAAGAAAATAGAAAATAAAATGCTGATGTCAAATAAATATCCTAAATCATATGCATATAAACAAGTAAGGTTTTCCACTTAAGAGGGCTCGATGGTTGTGGCCATTTTTAGACTGTATTGGTCTCCATTACAAGAAGAGCTCTGTATAAAAATATAGGAAAATACCCAAATTTAAAAGTTAAAATTGTCTCTTTACTAAGTAGTAGTTATAGGAAAACAAATCATATCTTAAAATTTTATTTGTATTTTATTTCATTGTAAATCCGATGGTTAATTCGTTGACCATCCAGTCTCCTTAAAGAAAAACACCATCATGGGTGAATGACTCTTATACATGTAAATGTATGTTTTGAACTTTAATTGACACACTGAATTTTATAAGTTCTACAAGTAAGCACAGGCAAGCCAAATAAAACCAAACTTTTTTTTTACCTTTAGTTAAAATATCATGCTGCAGGCATATTTATAGCAAGATTGGTAAGGGGACTTCAAATTTAACTATATGTAAAATAAAGTTATTCCCCTTTTCAATTTAGGAATAAAAGAAATCAATGCAGCATTTGCCCTTATGTGGTAGTGCCTGAGAAACTTTTCTTTTTTATTTTATTTGATTTTAACTTTTTATTTAATTTTTTTTTTCTTTTTAATTTTTTTGGAGGGGGGGGGGGGGGGGGGCTTAACTATCAGTAATCCAAAAGTTTTTAATACTTCAAATTCACTACACACCAACTTAACTCCAGAAATCTCCATCAGAGGCAGAAGTTCAGCAGACACACAGTAGGCCAGTCTTTTGACAAAGGTCCCTAGTAACTCCTGATAGGCCCAGAACTCCTCCAACTCCTAAAAGAAAATTAGTTAACAGTACTGTAAAACAATTTAGACCAAATTAATATATCAAAGTATACAAAAGACAGTCCGTAAGACATAAAACAAAGAAAATTATATACCTGTGTGGTATACCATTTTGAAAGAAAACTTCAAAGTGTTTTAATTACCAGAAAATATTGTTAATTTCCTCAAACTAGATACATTAGGCTTGAGGGGAGGAAACTAAAAAGCCAAGACTTTAAAGTCAAGGTCAATAAAAGTTTACAATAATATAAGTTTTCTGTATAGATATGGAAATTTTACATATCCACGGGTGCATACATACCATTTTAAAAAGACTAGCGTACCTGACAGAAGTGATAGACACATGCCCCAAAGCTGGCTGTGCCGGACAGGAGGTTCTGTATAAACCCCCGGGGCTGGTCAAACTTCTCAGCCACCTCCCACAGGGACTTCTGTCTCCACAGGTCGTACAACATCAGAGTCAGATAGAACCGCTTCACAACAAACTCATCCACAACCTACCAACGAAATAAAAACGAGACAAATGTACACCCCAAATATTCAAACATCAAATCAATATTCCATAGTTTACAGCAATTTACTCAAATGAGAGTGGAATGTTTTTTCTCTTTCCTTTCTCTCTCTCTCTCTCTCTCTCTCTCTCTCTCTCTCTCTTTATTTTTTATAAAATTTGATTGGATCTACTTGGTTTGATAGAGATCAATGTTGGATCGTATTTTTACCATTTGAGTTTCATGTACAAATGATATTATTTTCATATAATACAACACCTGTCTAGTATAATGTTACCCTTACCTGCCTGGTCGCCTGTCCAGAGGCCTTCTTAGCAACATAAGCTTCAGGTACACCTATCAATTCAGCAACCTTTAGCTCCACTGGAGTCAACAGACTAATCTAAGAAAGTACATGTATTCATAAAGTTAAACTTTTGTGGAAAATCACAAAATATCACTGAACAAAATCATTGCAAAATATATCAACATTCCTTGCATGTACTTTCTTGTATACACATACCTTTAGTTTATAAGACCCAAAATACCTGTTAAAGACTTCTTAGACATAATTTCATAATAAAAGCAAGGACATCTTATGGAGGATTACTGCTAATTTCTAGTAACATGATTGTTTTCATTCTCATTTTAAAATGATTTGGGGGGGAAAAAATCAAAACAACTCAATTTATCCCAGTATGATATGGGAATTTTGCCTCAAGTCAAGATTTGCAGGACTTATCTTTGTAAGAAAAATGATCTTGCAATACCCATGTAATTTTTTTTTTATCTAAAACTAATCTGACCAAAATGTACGTAGTAGCTGTGCATGTCTGTTTCTCATGAGGCCCTTTGACAGTCTTTGATCTCAAAGGAAAGGAAAGAGTAACAGGTAAAGATCAATCTATGGTGTCCTTAAACAGAAGGGACACGACTCCGTCCCTGCTGCTCTGATCACACCAATAGTTGAGGGCAGCAGTCATTTAGGCTCAGTGTTTTGCTAAGAATAGTTACTTATTCAAATCCTACTGTAGCTTCAAATCTTAATTTCCCAAGTCAATCCTTATAATTATACCAATAAATGGGTATAAATTTTTACTTTTGGGAACATAAATTTAGATACATCTATTCTACTACAAAAAAGACATGTATTCATGCAATGGTTAACTGGTTTTTGTCACAATTTATCTATATTTTAAAGCAGTCATTAACAGATTATACAGGCACAAAAGGGGCTTTGTTTCACCTGTTTGAAGTACGTCATCCACGATGGTCTGACATCCTTGACCAGATCGTAGGGGGTCACAAGGAACAGCAGGTGTAGGTGGCTGGCCAGGACCAGCGCCTCCTCTGCCTTCTTCAGATCTGTGTACAGCTGAGTGGAGAACTCCAGATCAATGGACCCTGTAAAAAAACCACAGGTAAACATTAATTAGATCTGTGTACAAGACCACACATTAACAATAAATAAATCTGTGTATAAAACCACACATAAACATTAAATAGATCTGTGTATAAAACCACACATAAACAGATCTGTGTACAAAACCACACATAAACATTAAATAGATCTGTGTACAAAACCACACATAAACATTAATTAGATCTGTGTACAAGACCACACATAAACATTAAATAGATCTGTGTACAAGACCACACATAAACATTAAACAGATCTGTGTACAAAACCACACATAAACATTAAATAGATCTGTATACAAAACCACACATAAACATTAATTAGATCTGTGTACAAAACCACACATAAACATTAATTAGATCTGTGTACAAGACCACACATAAACATTAATTAGATCTGTGTACAAAACCACATATAAACATTAATTAGATCTGTGTACAAGACCACACATAAACATTAAATAGATCTGTGTACAAAACCACACATATACATTAATTAGATCTGTGTACAAGACCACACATTAACATTAAACAGATCTGTGTACAAAACCACACATAAACATTAAACAGATCTGTGTACAAAACCACATATAAACATAACATAGATCTGTATATAAAACCACACATAAACATTAAATAGATCTGTGTACAAAACCACACATATACATTAATTAGATCTGTGTACAAGACCACACATAAACATTAAACAGATCTGTGTACAAAACCACACATAAACATTAAATAGATCTGTATACAAAACCACACATAAACATTAATTAGATCTGTGTACAAGACCACACATTAACATTAAATAAATCTGTGTATAAAACCACACATAAACATTAAATAGATCTGTGTACAAAACCACACATAAACAGATCTGTGTACAAAACCACACATAAACATTAAATAGATCTGTGTACAAAACCACACATAAACATTAAATAGATCTGTATACAAAACCACACATAAACATTAATTAGATCTGTGTACAAAACCACACATAAACATTAATTAGATCTGTGTACAAGACCACACATTAACATTAAATAGATCTGTGTATAAAACCACACATAAACATTAAATAGATATGTGTATAAAACCACACATAAACATTAAATAGATCTGTGTACAAAACCACATATAAACATAACATAGATCTGTATATAAAACCACACATAAACATTAAATAGATCTGTGTACAAAACCACACATATACATTAATTAGATCTGTGTACAAGACCACACATAAACATTAAACAGATCTGTGTACAAAACCACACATAAACATTAAATAGATCTGTGTACAAAACCACACATAAACATTAAATAGATCTGTATACAAAACCACACATAAACATTAATTAGATCTGTGTACAAAACCACACATAAACATTAATTAGATCTGTGTACAAGACCACACATTAACATTAAATAGATCTGTGTATAAAACCACACATAAACATTAAATAGATCTGTGTATAAAACCACACATAAACATTAAATAGATCTGTGTACAAAACCACACATAAACATAACATAGATCTGTATATAAAACCACACATAAACATTAAATAGATCTGTGTGCAAAACCACACATATACATTAATTAGATCTGTGTACAAGACCACACATAAACATTAAATAGATCTGTGTACAAAACCACACATAAACATTAATTAGATCTGTGTACAAGACCACACATTAACATTAAATAGATCTGTGTATAAAACCACACATAAACATTAAATAGATCTGTGTACAAAACCACATATAAACATAACATAGATCTGTATATAAAACCACACATAAACATTAAATAGATCTGTGTACAAAACCACACATATACATTAATTAGATCTGTGTACAAGACCACACATAAACATTAAATAGATCTGTGTACAAGACCACACATAAACATTAAACAGATCTGTGTACAAGACTACACATAAACATTAATTAGATCTGTGTACAAGACCACACATTAACATTAAATAAATCTGTGTATAAAACCACACATAAACATTAAATAGATCTGTGTACAAAACCACACATAAACAGATCTGTGTACAAAACCACACATAAACATTAAATAGATCTGTGTATAAAACCACACATAAACATTAAATAGATCTGTGTACAAAACCACACATAAACAGATCTGTGTACAAAACCACACATAAACATTAAATAGATCTGTGTACAAAACCACACATAAACATTAAATAGATCTGTATACAAAACCACACATAAACATTAATTAGATCTGTGTACAAAACCACACATAAACATTAAATAGATCTGTGTATAAAACCACACATAAACATTAAATAGATCTGTGTACAAAACCACACATAAACATTAATTAGATCTGTGTACAAAACCACACATAAACATTAAACAGATCTGTGTACAAAACCACACATAAACATTAAACAGATCTGTGTACAAAACCACACATAAACATTAATTAGATCTGTATACAAAACCACACATAAACATTAAATAGATCTGTGTACAAGACCACACATAAACATTAAACAGATCTGTGTACAAAACCACACATAAACATTAATTAGATCTGTATACAAAACCACACATAAACATTAAATAGATCTGTGTACAAAACCACACATAAACATTAAATAGATCTGCGTACAAAACCACACATAAACAAACATCTCTGCAAAAACCACAGGAACGTTTAAACAGGTCTGTGTACAGCTGAGTCGAGAACTTCAGGTAAACAGACCCAGTACAGGTAAACAGTGGACTAAGAGAAGGAGTTCAAAATGTGAAAAGTTTACAGAAGGATGGAGGGACAGACGGACAACAGACAAAATGTGATCAGAATATCTCACTTGAGCTTTCAGCTCAGGTGAACTAAAAAAGCAAGATTAACTTGTAATCTACACAAAACCACTGAATAAACCTACTCTTTCACTCTTTATCCCTCTTTCTATATATCTACCTAAAAATACTAAATACTAATGCTACTAATGATCATGGACAAAAACAAAATCTTTGTCACACTAATCATGTTAAAGTGACTGTTATGAATCTGTGTCTAATATATATAGAATTGTACTTTTTTCGCAGAATTTTGTCATCAAACTCCCACAGATGAACATAGTGTGAAATGCATGAGTACCTTTAAATGTGGCACGCCCCAGGGGAGTGACCTCTAGAGAAGGGACGTGGCAGAAGATCTCCTCGCTCTGGGATAACGACCGCTTCTGTACAACCAATCCCTCGTCAATCAGCTGCTGCAGCGCGTCCTTCGTCATGGCAACAATGTCACATGACAAGTGGGAGGCCTGGATGGAGAGCAGGGTCTGACTCATCATGTCAAACACCGCCTTTGTGCTGCTGGTTACCTGGAGGGAGAAACAGAGAAAAAGGGCTAAAAGTAAGCTTTATAAGAAAATTTCAATATGAGCATTTTCAAAAGGCTCATGATCCTATGAGATATTTAAATATACCTGTACATGTACCTTAATGAATGTACTTGAACTGAAGGCTTCGTGTTTAAAGACTTTCATACATGATCTAGACATTCTATACCTCTTGACTTTTTAGAGAAAAGAACAGAATTAACAATACCTGTAAGCCTATGGAGGAATGAATCAACAATACCTGAAAGCCTTTGGAGGAGGGAATTAACAATACCTGTAAGCCTATGGACATGATGGAGGAGAGATTTAACAATACCTGTAAGCCTATGGACCTGATGGAGGAGAGAATTAACAATACCTGTAAGCCTATGGACATGATGGAGGAGAGATTTAACAATACCTGTAAGCCTATGGACCTGATGGAGGAGAAATTTAACAATACCTGTAAGCCAATGGACATGATGGAGGAGAGATTTAACAATACCTGCAAGCCTATGGACCTGATGGAGGAGAGATTTAACAATACCTGTAAGCCTATGGACATGATGGAGGAGAGATTTAACAATACCTGTAAGCCTATGGACATGATAGAGGAGAGATTTAACAATACCTGTAAGCCTATGGACATGATAGAGGAGAGATTTAACAATACCTGTAAGCCTATGGACATGATGGAGGAGAGATTTAACAATACCTGTAAGCCTATGGACATGATGGAGGAGAGAATTAACAATACCTGTAAGCCTATGGACATGATGGAGGAGAGATTTAACAATACCTGTAAGCCTATGGACATGATGGAGGAGAGAATTAACAATACCTGTAAGCCTATGGACATGATGGAGGAGAGATTTAACAATACCTGTAAGCCTATGGACATGATGGAGGAGAGATTTAACAATACCTGTAAGCCTATGGACATGATGGAGGAGAGAATTAACAATACCTGTAAGCCTATGGACATGATGGAGGAGAGATTTAACAATACCTGTAAGCCTATGGACATGATGGAGGAGAGATTTAACAATACCTGTAAGCCTATGGACATGATGGAGGAGAGATTTAACAATACCTGTAAGCCTATGGACATGATGGAGGAGAGAATTAACAATACCTGTAAGCCTATGGACCTGATGGAGGAGAGATTTAACAATACCTGTAAGCCTATGGAGGACAGAATTAACAATACCTGTAAGCCTTTGGAGGAGAGATTTAACAATACCTGTAAGCCTATGGACATGATAGAGGAGAGATTTAACAATACCTGTAAGCCTATGGAGGACAGAATCAAGGATTTAATTCCTTTCCCATCATCGTAAGTCAGACTGCTGAAGCAGCTTTCTACTGGTCCACTGATGATGTCCCATACCTGTCATAATCACAAAGGTACATGTAAAATTCAAGATTCTGAAATGAGGGATAAAGTTAAAAGGTTTTACATTGCTTTACATTACTTTAAACCCCATTAGAATGCTAGCTAGGGAAATTCAATGATGTTGATAATCACAGCGGTTTTTACAGTTGATTAGAAGAAGATTATGTTGATTTTGGTTGAGATAGATAATGATGATAATGATGATGATGATAACCACCTTGCACCTGTCCTTGGGACTGATGATGAGGATGCTCTCTCCTGTCGTGTCTTTCCCCGCCCTCCCTGCTCGACCAATCATCTGCTTATATTGACTCCTGTTGAGAAACTGTGTACCTATGTATGGGTTACGCAGTATTACCCTGCAAAATAAAAATACCAAAGGAAGAATAATCTTTCATTTCTCAGGCAAGAATTTTCAAAACATAATGTGACAGTCAGGAATTTTATTGTATGGAGATTTCCAAAAAAATTATATTTTTTAACTGAAATCCATTAATGCAGCAAGTTTTAACATATCCCTCCCTGAGAAAAAACAAATTTCTTTTGCCCTATAGCAAGACTGTTAAATAACTGTGTCCAGTAACCAGAGGAGCATGTAAGCAGCTATTTTAACTTTTGTAAGCACCAACCTTTTAGCCGGTAAATTAACGCCAGCGGCCAGGGTAGAGGTACAAGCCAGGACACACAGTACGCCATTCGTGTAGGCAGCCTCCAGTAGCTGGCGCTCGTCTGTGGTCAGCCCGCTGTGATGGTACGCCAGTCCGAAGTGAATGGTGTGCTGAAGCACGGGACACATTCGCTGCTCTCCGTCCCGGTACAGCTCCTTCAGTAGATCTCTTCTCTCCTGTTTCCTGACCTGACTGAGCTCTCTGTTTAGAGAATCAGAATACTTTTAAATTTGTTAATCCAAATTTCCATCATAAATATGATTTAATAATAATATTATGTTCAAAAGTCAAAAAACTTAGGGAGGCTGGGTGGTCAAAAAATTAACCATCAGATCTTCCTAAAATTTATAGATAATTATGATGTCTTTAGCTATAAACTATCATTAATTAAGAAAATATTCATTTATTTAAGCTTTGAAATTTCAATATTTTTCTATATCTTTAAACACATGAATAGAGATCAGATCTCTTCAATGAAATGAAATATAAATTAAAAATTGGACATGAACATCCAGCCCTCTTGATCTGAATTTGGTGGGGCACAAGATGAGACGAGAGAGGTCACTCACCTTCTGTGCTTGGCCATCAGCTTACTCAGCATGAGGGCCACATTCTCACAGTTTTTCTTTGTGGGGCAGAAGATCAGACAGGAGTGTTGGGGAATCACCTCAGTGACCAGCCCCAGTAGGTGGTCAGGGTCTACCTTTGCCATCTCTGGACTGTACTGGAGAAAAATACAATTTAAGACACTCAACTGATGCTTGACTAAACCAGTTTAAAGTTATTGGCTTCCTAAATGCATAATTTATTCATGTACCTAATATTCAGTTTTCCATTTTAAAAAACAACAACTCAATACTGCAGTTTAAATGACTTTTAAACCCTTTCAGAGTTAATTGATGATTATGTAGGAAATATGGGTTATTTTTATCAGCTTGAATGTATAAGTTATTATCAATTTGAAGAAAATTAAAAACAAAAGTTATAGTTCTAGGCTACAAGACTTACTATACCTTTTGAGGAAGAAAACTCTCTATCCCCCCTTAAAATTAAACTTATGAAGAGTTACATTACAAATCATCAAATATCAATTGGTATTGAAATTTCCATTTAATCAAAACAAATCAAAAAACCTCAAATGTAACGGTCCTCTGATGATCCAAGCTATCTTGTAGAGTTTGACCTTTCTGTACTTCAAATATATTGTCCTGTAGTTTTACATACTCTGTAAGCTTCACCTGTCAATATAATACTGAACGTATATACCTTGTGGATAACTTTACATGTGTACATGTATAAATACTTGATAACTGCATTAACAAGTATACTTATATATAGCCAGTGGATACTGTTCATTCCTAATCATATTAATATCCACGTAAAATCATGCCCAGCACATCTCGCGGATTTTAAAATCTCACTTTTATTTTTTGGACAGATGTAAAGTAAATGAAACTATGATAAAAATTCAGCAATCGCGATTTTATATTCACGCGAGTTGAATGAAAAAACAGTTGAATCACGAAATTAAATACTCGGGTAAAATAAGGAACCTACAGTAACTATACATAATATCATTATATACTATACGTAATGACTCAAACAAACCAACAATTCGGCAGAAAACGGAAATGATTTCAACATATTGACAATGTCACAAAGCTATCAGACACCTCTCTACACACAGTACAGACTGTAGTTCTGTCCTGTCCTTACCGGTCGGAAGTCACTGGAGAAGATATCGGCCTTCAGGAAGGACAGCAGGTCACTGATGTTGTTCAGTGTGGCACTCATCCCTATAATCTGGGTAGCAGCTAAAATTACCAAAAAAATAAGCAATTTTTAATACATTTCTGGTGAAAAAAATATTCAGTTTCTCTGGAAAAAAATTTCTAACATAATGTGTCAGGCATGCTTTTTATTCTTATTTTATTGCAAGATTTGAAAAGAAGAATTTTTCTAACTTAAATTAATAATTCCTCTTTTAATTTTTTCTATTGTTTATCTAAAAATGAACAATATTAAGGTAGCATTTGACCTGATGTGGCTGTCTCTAAAAAATCAAAATTAAATTTCTAGGGGGCCCATGTTTCCATAAACAAGTAATACCATACGTGTTAACCTCCAGTGATGAAAAAGAGGTAGATTTTGAACCGAAAAGCGGTAGCATTGCGCGCGGCCTTTTTCGCGTATAATTACGTATAATAAGGGGTCATAATTCCGCAGAGTCACAATATCAATTTAATCCCCGGGTAAAAATTTACGCGGATTCTTTGAATGAAAAAAAAAATCATTTGAATAATTATTATTAAATTTAGTTCACAGTGAACAGTAATTATCGGTTGTGCACTGGTCGGTAGTCATTAGTTAGCCGTCAAGATGTTACAATGTTGGCTAAAATCGTCTTGTGAAACACCACATGATAAATATTTACCCAACCCATGTCTAACACCTGAAAAATCACGCGATTGAAAAAGTGAACGTATTCTGAATATGTTGTCATGTGTCCATGTAATTTTACAGGTTTTTTAAACTGATTTCAATGAACTGTTTCTTTTTTATCTGTTTATATGCATGTCGTATTTTTTAAAGCCAAATAAATATTTTAATCTTTATTAACTGTCAATTTATGGGTTCACATGTCGTTTAAATTATGAGTTGATCAGTTTTATCAATTAAAAGTCAGAGCACAAAGGGATCTAAAAATTGCAGTAAAAACAAGGGTCTTAGCGTGTAGTTAATTGGGTCATTGAAAGACAGACCCGCTTGGGGCTATTTGTCGTCTGACACATGCTGTTATCTTAAGCTGGGAGAAGTTTAAATTTCATGCAAGTAAATTTACAGAAAATTCAAATCTTTGGGAGATTAAATTATCTATTATGTGAATTCTCAATACAAATTTGTTTGACAGTTTGCATAGATAAAAACGATATACATTGGGTACATGTATATGCAAGTGTTATATAATGTAGTAACTTCCAATTATCCTTATTCATGTACTGCAATTTCAAAATTTCATTCCAAAATGCACTTTAAGTACACTGGGAAAAAATTCTGCGAAACATTTGTGCCCGTGTTCATAGCGTAAATTAATACCACACGGACAAAAGTACGTCTACAGTATTTCAAAGCACAGATTTTCATGTACTACATTTGTAGTAAGGGTCACTGATAAGTAATTAACGATATCAACTAAAATATAAAAGACCTTTGAAATTTAGTAGTATCAACACATGCAATAAATATGTTTGCATGCATTTTCCATCATATTGATTACCGGTAAGCTTGTTTTTTTGGGGGAGGAAAATATATTTGAGTGCAGAGACTTTAACAATTGCCTTTGTTCAGAAAAAATAGGTCAAGCTGCCAAAATTTAACATATATAAGAGAAGTAAGAACTAGTAGGAAATCGTATATATCTTTTTTCAATATCAAAACGATGTTTACATATGCTTATCACAAATCGTGCAGCATTGCAATAAACTGCAAGTCAAGTTTACTGTTATGGCCAAGTTAAAAGATATATTCAGTCATCGTTAAAGCCACATGTGGAATTGCAAAGCTTCTTTTTCCTTGGCAAGGATAATATCGAAATGTCTTGTAACTAATGTAATCACGGAAAGTAGCTTCTTTCATCATTCAATGTCAAACGCATGCTTGAAAACTTGTCATTCACCCGACTTAAAAAAATGTCTGTGTGCCTCCGATTCAAAGTCACGCGCTAATTTCAAACCCAACGAGGTTTTTTTTACCACAATGGCTTCCAAAATGGCTATCTATCAAAACAAGGAACGTATTTTGAAGAAAAGTGGTAGGCAGGAGACAGATCTAAAAAGCAGTAGACTTCCGCGTAAATCGTTAGAGTTGACATGTATGGTAATACTATGATCAGAGTCTCTTTCACATTTGTGACGGTTACCATCAAAAAATGTTGCTAGGGATAGTAGCCACTGTTTACTTGAGAAATAAACAGCAATTTAAAAAGTTCACCAGGATATGAAGTTGGTTGGTCACGTGATCAAATCCTGTGACGCCCGAAGGTAGATTTGATCACGTACCAACCAACTTCATATCCCAATGAACTTTTTAACATTGCTGTTTATTACTTATATTTATGTTTGAAAAAAAACAAATCGTTCAGAACTGTTAAAATTACCGTGATTTTATGTTTACAATAATCAAAGCGACAAGCGATAATCATTGACGTCACGAAAAAGTTCACAAAGAATTGAAGGTTTTCGCTATTCTATAGGTTCACATAAGGAAAAATATTTGCAAATGTAAATATATGTACTTACCTCTGGCATGGATGACTTTAAGCAGTGTTGCTTCTAGGCATGCTCCCCTACTCCTCCCCTCACCTACCATATGGAGCTGTCACAAAAAAGAAATATGTAATAAGTGTTTAATATCATCAATAGTTACAATTCAGACACAAAATTCTACTTCTGCTACATGTATCTCACTTTACTGACCCAAAACAAATACCAGGTACATGTATTAAGGACTTCTGGTCTGCACTAAAATCACATCATATTGAGTAATTTTTACTCCTTCATTGCTTCTTTTGCTACAAGTCTCATCCAATAGACATACTTGTACAACTTTCATTTCGGATGCTGAGCCTTTGTTGAGGCCATATTTTCTTTCTACATGTAATTACTAACTCAAATTTGTGAGAGCCAAAGCTTGAATCTTTACCATCCAATCAATGAGATAAACCTGATCATGGGGTCTTAGTGGATTGTCAATACTTTACAGGTTGGTAAGGAAGTAGGTACATGTTATGTCATGAAAATTATGTCAATAAATAAAACTAAAACCGCAGAGGACTCATACTAATGTAATGGGAAGGTAAATTTGAGGGTACGGCGCACACAAACATTATTACTCACACAAGATCTGAAGATTCCACAGAACATATTTCAAGATATTCTTTACCTCATCTACGACCACCAGACCCAGGGAGCCCAGTCTGTCCTGCTCCAGTAGGCTGTTAACCAAGGAGTGGGCCTTCTCTATGGTCGCTATGTACAGACACCTCCGGCGGTGCTTGATCGGAGGGACGCGCCCTCTACTTCCTGCATATTCCTCCACCAGGAAGTCTAGCTCCACTGCCAGCTGGGCCAGTCCTTTCACCTACAGAACAATGCTCAATGGTCCTAATTTACATTATAACTGTTTATATACTGTATACAGGGTTATTTTCGCCCTTTTACACTTGCAAACAGTTTTGTCCCGTCTTGAATTTGCCCCAACACAATTGTGTTTAAAGAGAGATAATTTGACATTGGAATTCACTAAGTCTTAAATTCGCCCGCTGACAACAAGGGCAAAAGGGGCGAAAATAAAATGGGAGCATATATTTCCCTGTATAGAGTAGTTAGAATTGCACTATTTATATTTAAAACAAGCAATGTTTTTAACTCTAGTCACAGCATGTCCATGTTTGGAGACTGTCAAATTTTACAGCAAAATAACCAATTAGATAATTGCACACAACTTTAACCCACATAGGGGCATGACCCACCTTTTCTTGCACAATGGACACAAAAGGCAGAATCATCAGAGCATCCCTTTTCTTACACAACAACTCTTTCAGAATCAGCACCTCGGCTACAAGTGTCTTCCCTCCGCTGGTGGGAAGGGAATAAACCAGGTTACCTCCCTTTTGAAGTGAAGGAAGTTTGAGGCATCGATCCTGCCATTCTGAAATACACAACCTATACATTACAACATCTGCTACAGTACACTGCTAAAACATTTTATTCAGCATATTTGAATAATTTCTTTGTATAAGGAAGTGTGTTTTAGATTTTTCTTTTATTTCAATTTCTAACGCATCTTCCATACATCTATATTACTGATCATTTTACCAGGTAAGAGTATTCGTTATGAGTATATATCTTTTTAGTACTATGTGTGTCTGCATACACATATTTAAACTTTCAAAAATAAAGAAAAAAGCATATCAATAGAACCAATAAGCATCGAACTTTTTTTGCCATCTTAAAATAAAAGCAACCTTTAATTAAAGGAATTAAAAAACCATGAGATTTGAGACAGTATTCAAATATCTTTCTTTTTTCCATGAAATATATTTAAAAACTGTAAGATACCATAATCATTTCATTGGTAACTCTAAGTGTGAACAACTAGCAACATCTTTTAAACAATGATTACCATACAATGCCGTGATTCCTCTCTGCTTCTGTAGCAGCTCCTGGACTTTGGATGGCAGACCATAAAACGGCCCTATGTCATCCGCGGACCCTTCACCCTGTAAGAGGGCCGCCTCTCTCTCCACCTCCTTTATCCGACTCTGTCTGCCTTCCTCCACCGTTTGAGCTGGGCTGACAGGTGATCGAGCTCCAACATTCTGTAAAAGTTTTCTTTTGAGCCGATCTCTCAATGAACCAACTCTAATGGACTCCAAGCCCTCTTCCTTTCCTGTCTGTGGTGTCCTCCCTAAAACATCACTTACATGTGTGTCCACACCATCCTTCCCTTGACCTCTATCACTATCTGACTGTTTTTCAAATTTCAAAGTGTTTGAAGCAGTTTCTACATTTTTTCCTAAATTACTGGACTGTTTTCCTCCAACTGTTTTTTCAACAGCTTCATCTGTATGAGACTCTGTTTTACTAGAAGCCACTGTTAACTGAGTATTGTCTACAGGTCTACTTACAACGATGAGATTTTCAGCAGGCGATTCTGCCACAGTGTCTACAAAATCCACTGAATTCTGACTCTCGATGGATTCCACATGACTGAGAAAATCCAGGTCTTGAAAACTCTCTTCAAAGACGTCCTTCTGTGAGTTGCTATATTCATCTTCTTGCTTTGTTCTTGGTGACTGTAGCTCTTTGTTTTCTGTATGAACCTCCAGTCTCTCAACAATACTCTCCTGATTTTCTTTTTCATTTATCAAATTCTTTGTACATGAGCTCTCCTGCAATGTAATCATCTATAAAACAAGAAAAGGTTGACATAGAAAAAATTAAACAACACCTATTCAACTACTATGATGGTCTACATTAGTTTATATTGTTTTGTTTTTCAAAAATTTACAAACCTCTGATCTCTTACGGGTATTACAGAATGAATTTTCAAACCATTCACAACCTTGCACCTTGCCATTGCGGTTAGCATTGCTTGCTGATGGCTTGAATGTCTTACGCTCATCTTTAGATGATCTATCAACACCGGCACTGGATTCTCTATCAACACCGGCACTAGATTCTCTATCAACATCAGCACTAGATTCTCTATCAACACCAGCACTGGATTCTCTATCAACATCAGCACTAGATTCTCTATCAACACCAGCACTGGATTCTCTATCAACACCAGCACTGGATTCTCTATCAACATCAGCACTAGATTCTCTATCAACACCGGCTTTAGATTCTCTATCAACACCGGCACTGGATTCTCTAAAGTATTTGGAGGGCTGGTTGATCTCCTGGTCATGAAGACTGCCATTGGAGCATCGTTTCCTGGCACCCAGCAATTTCCTCTGCGGACCAATGTTGGTCAGTCGGATAGACATGTCCAGAAACTGGGCCAAGATGGAACAAAAATCCTCAAACTGAAAATTAAACAAAAAACAATGGTATATTTCACTGTTTTCTAACAATAGAAGATAGCCAACGTGTTAGCGATGCCATCAGTCCACAGGATTTTTTTTATTGATTTAAACTAACATGACATTGGTTTGCAGTCTGACTACTGTAAACCGGGTTATTTTCGCCCCGTGTTATTTTAGCACTTCTGCACTTGATAACGGTTTCGCCAAGTCTTAAATTTGCCTACTGACAGCGAGGGCGAAAGGGGCGAAAATAAAACGGGGGTGAATATTTCCCTGTATACAGTAAATCTCTCTCTGAATTTTTCACGTGTTACTAAATATTTTGATGAAGGATTCTTTATGTAAAACAAACTGCCAAGTTGAAGTAAATCAAACTACTGATTTTCCCTACAGATCTGGCCAGCTCATTATCAACTAGTATGAACCACAACCCCTGCTGCTCTGCTTGAAGAGCACTGCATCCCACTCCCAAATTTTGTCGATTACAATTCTATGTTCCTTTCAACCTACTCGGATGTCAATGGAGTATTTTTCCCTCCAAGACTTAAACACATTTTCAGAAGACAAAGTGGTTTACTATATTCAAAATTCAAAATACTATTGTCATAGAACAAAGAAGTGAAATATACTTATCTACTAAAATTATGACAATGCTGTCGTACTTAATGTACAAAGAAAGGAGTCAAGCTTTTCATGTGGATATATATCCTAAAAAGGTGGACTAACTTTTATTATACTTTTATTATACTGCAATAGAATTATGCAAATGATGACCCCCACCCTGCCCTCTACTATTTTGTTGCAGCAATCATCAATAATATCACTAACACAATTTAAAAATTATCTAGGAATTTTTTGATAGCAACAAATATAACAATTCAAAATGTTTTACTGAAAATTGAATGTTTTCATTTATAGTGTCGGGGGATTTTATATTCAGACATCACCATTCTAACAGTATAATTTGACCAATTTAAGCTATGCATTGGATGTCGGAATACCATACAGAGGTGCAGAAGTCATCATATTCGACAGAAAACTAACTTCCATGAACAGATTGATTAACGTTTTCGTTGCGTGTATTTATTTAGATGTTGTGACCGACCACACCTCCTTCTGCGTGTGAATGATCGCGTGTGAATGTTCTTTTTTCGTGCTGGAATTTTTAAAGCAAACAGGTTTTGCAGTGATTAACTTATAATAATAATAAAGAGATGCGAGTGTTAAATTAAGTCACTCATTTCAATTTTCAATCCTCGATCTATATGAATGCATTATGTGCAATGATTAATCTTATCACATGCACATAGCATTGTTTTCGAAAGTGGGGTGGGGGCAGACTCAACCCAAAAATTTTGGCAAGCAAAATGAAAAAAAAAGCTAACTTCTCAAAATTATGAAAATCCTAATCTGTAAGAGGGGAAGGGGGGTGTTGGTGTATTGTACTGGTCTACAGTTATTTCCTTCCTTTCACTTCTGAATCAATTTTTTACATGCTCCCCAAAAAAAGTGGGAGTGGGGCAACTCCCTGATATTCAATTTTTAAATTGTAAATTAAAGAAAATGTTCCAGCTTTTCAGGCCTAATAGTTTTTGAGAAGAAGATTTTTAAAGATTTTCTCATTATATTCTTATGTAAAACTTGATCCCTCATTGTTGCCCCACCCTACCCCGGGGATCATGATTTGAACAAACTTGAATCTACACTAACTGAGGGTGCTTCCACACAAGTTCCACAATTTATGGCCCAATAGTTTTTGGGAAGATTTTTAAAGATTTTCTCTATATATTCTTATGTAAAACTTGATCACCCATTGTGTCCCCACCCTACCCAGGGGATCATGATTCGAACAACCTTGAATCTACACTACCTGAGGATGATTCCACCTGCTTTTTTGGCCATATTGTTATTGAGAAGATTTTTGAAAAATACCAACAAATTTTCAACAATTATCTCCCTGTAACCACAAACCTTACCTTAAGATTTTTGAAAAATACCAACAAATTTTCAACAATTATCTCCCTGTAACCACAAACCTTACCTTAAGCGAATAGAAGTTTATCGTACATAATGCTAGTGTAAATACAAAAAATATAAATATTAAACATTTAAGTTCATTGATTACCAAAAGATAAAAAATAAAAATTTATAAATTATGTTAGAGGGGCTTTTATGCTCACTTCATCAATATACTTAAACTAAAGGACTCGAAATACTTAATACCTGTACATTATGTAATCATACCTGTACATTATGTGATCATACCTGTACATTATGTGATCATACCTGTACATTATGTAATCATACCTGTACATTATGTAATCATACCTGTACATTATGTAATCATATCATGTTTTTATTGTTACTGTATACAGGGATATTTTCGTCCGTGTTACTTTCACACTTCTTCACTTAATTGATAACAGTTTCGCCAAGTCTTAAATTTGTCAATGACAATGAGGGCAAAAATAAAACGGGGGGTGAATATTTCCCTGTATACAGTATCTACATATTTATCATGTTTATGATTTTACTTCATTTTATTTCTAAACTTATTATTCATCAAAACAAAACCAAATATATTATTAATAAAATGATTTCCCTCGGACTGAAATATCACACTTTCATTGGTTTAAACGTCGAATGTGACTTCTAGATATACAGTATCAACCAGACCTAACCTAACACCAGAGCAGACCCCAGCTACACCCTGGGTTTACTTTCAAGGTTTATTTGGGGTTTACTCTTGGTCTGCTTTTTGGAAATTTGGGACCACTTGGGGTTTTGGGGGTTTACTTTGGGTCATCTTGGGATTTACTTTTGGTTTACTTGGGGTTTGCTGTTTGAGTTTGATCGGTACTGTATCTCTGTATGTCCGTCTTGTGAGAATAAGTATTCGGCAATATGGCCAACACTTCGCCTATTCATCTCGACATTTTCATTATTTAAGGTTTTCCGATCCTCAGCCTCAAAGTATTTTTTTTTATCATAAAATGGTATTTGTCCTTCAAACTTTATAATTGAAATGAAATAAAAAGAAATTAATTGATGGTATCCATGCATGTTACAAAGTTATTGCAAATTTGCCCACTGTGAATAAAATGAAATAAATATACAAGTTGAGAACAATTTTTTTTAAAAAGTGCCAGTGCATTGGTGGCTTGAACCCCTTTACCTACCGAGTAAATTTCTTTTTAAAAAGCCCAGTACCTGATTAGCCTTATAAGTTATATTATTTATGTGCGGTTCCCATGACATATTGTAGAATAAAGTTATACCTAAATATTTTGCTGCCTTTATCGATTCTAGTGTGTGTCCTTTTAAAGTGTAATTGTATTTGACTAGTGTATAAGATCTGGTGATGCTGAGAGCACTACATTTTTGAGAATGAAATTGCATCCCCCAGTCAAGTTCCCAATCAGCTAAAGAGGCAAGGTCTTTTTGAAGGATTATACAGTCGTTTTGGTCTTGAATGGGTCAATAAAGAATACAGTCATCAGCAAAGAGCCTAGTTTTAGATATGATATGTTTATTCACCAATCAAGGGCCCTCGAGGGGCATATACATTAAAACAATAAAACAACATGGTTATAACAAATAATGGATGAAATATATAAATATTGTACTGTTAAGTAAGCATAGTAAGTTACAATGGAAGGTATATCTGATATAACACATACCAAGTTGTCATACATATGCAAGGGTATACATTTATTTGCAAGTACAGAAATAAACAGCTATAAATATACACAATCCCTCAAAGCAATATGTTAGTATTGATACAGACACATTATATGCAGCCCCCAATATGTATTTGTATTCCATATACAATTGTATGTAGACATATTATATAGTTATACATTTGTGATATATTTTCAAGGTAGGACAGTGAGTGGAAGTATAGAATTTTATATAGAGGGGTGAAAACTGTATATTGTTGGCCTGACCACATAGGGCACCAAGGGACAATGCCTATTGCAGCATATGGCTATGCATTTCGCCATATCTGTGCGGTCTTGTACCCCAAGCACTCAGGCCAGCTTAGAGGAGCAAAAGTTTTTGATGATGGTAAGTCATATATGAAAATTAAAAATAGAAGAGGGAACCCACTGACCACCGGCACTGGACTGGATACCTCACCACTGAGTACAACCTATTGCACTCTGTTGGTGAGAAAAGCAGAAACCCATATCCAGATGTTACCATGTATCCCATAATTATCCAGCTTACTCAGCAGTTTCTGGTGTGGCACCTAGTCAAATACTTTTGAAAAATCCAAAATGATCACGTCAGTTTGAATGTTGGAATGTACATTTTCAAGTAATTCATGACTAAGAGTAAGTGGTTGAGTTTCATGGCTTCTCTTAGCTCTGAATCCATGCTGGCAGTCTACTAAAATGTTATGTTCATCTAAATGATTCAAAATGTTACCGACAACAATATGTTATCTTCAAAGTAAATTACATGAAATTGACATTTGAAGAATTATGTTAAAATAGAACCATACACTTACGGATCTACGGTTCGTATGAAAGCTGATAAATCATCTTCTTAAATATTTGTGATTACTGAGCCTTCGAATTCTTGCGGGTTCATTTCATGTTCATAAATAATGTTGAACCATTGGATTATTAACCGGAAGTGAGGTAGTGATTCGCGTAGTATTCAAATACAAAACGTTCACATCCCCGAAAAAGTAAGGTCGGAGCTCGGTTGTCGGATAGTGCACTTCTCTTTATTATTTATCGCAAAGGACCAAAATAATTTCATTTTAGTGGGTGTTTTACTTCAATACACAAGAACATATTTCAGATTAATTACCTATTTTAATTATTTTTGTCTTCGGAGACAAATGTGAAATAATGAAGAACTCAGCTAGTGCACTAACCGTACCCCTGTGGTACAAATAAAGCAATTTATAGATACGATCGCGATTTTGTGAATCTCGAAAAATCTTCACACGAACTTCAACTGTAAATCACGTGAAAAAAAGAGAGTTTCATATTTTCGTTCTTTGGATATTGAGTTCTTTGGATATTGAGTCAGTTATTTTTCTTTGATTAATGACTCCATCCATTAGGGAAAAACAAAGGATTGACATATGTTATGATCGAATTTAGTTTTTAAGGGATAATTAAGGAAAACTAGCATGTTCAACATGATCGAACCACAATTTAGCATTTGTTTCTGCACCAAATAAAAGTTCTTATCATACGAATGTCAGAGTCTGTGAATCGAACGCTTTACACATACATGTATGCGTATGTATACATAATCATGTAAATGCGTTTAACTTAAAATAAAAAATAAAAAAGACATACCCTGTCAAGTTGGAGAACGAAAGAAATTTACTTGTAACAAAAAATTAACAAATAAATATTAATTCTTTATCTTAAAAATTATTTTTTTATTTTGAATATTAACTACATGTATACATTTTGTCTTATTTATTGTTCTTAATTAACTGTGGTAGCTAGGGTATATTTCTACCTTCCATTTACTTCTAGACATGCTTATCAATTCGCCTCCCCAATTTTGAGTGCCTTTCAATACGCTGCTCAATCTTGCAAAATATTCTGGATAAATAATTGAAAAATCGATTTTCAAATGAAACTAAAAAAATGTAATTAACCACGCAAATTCAAAGTATGGATTTTATAAATAAATATTTCTAAAATTGCGGAAGAAGCAATGAAGATGAATTTTGTTTATTAATTGCATCCTGATTTTCAGACCGGTTTCAGTTCCGATAAATACGGAACATATCAATAGAATTTTTAAGTACTAATTCTAAAATGATTTTGTTCATTAATCAAGTTAATGAGGGAAGAATGGCGCATCAAATTTATGTTTAGTGTTGACTGCAAGTGGGAAAATGCCCCCATTCCAATTAAGTCTTCTTTTTTTAAAGACGAAAGGGATTAAATTGAGGAAAAAATTATTTCGAGTCGAGTTTTTAGGAAAAAAAATGTTGTGACGGAATCGTGCCTCGCAGTGAAACTTTGTATATTTGCGTAGGAGTAAAGTCTTAATATGAGAGAGAGAGAGAGAGAGAGAGAGAGAGAGAGAGAGAGAGAGAGAGAGAGAGAGAGAGAGAGAGAGAGAGAGAAAGAGAGAGCAAATTTTTCCAGGGGGTCCGGTCCGACGGTTATTTGAATTTGCCAGGGGGGGGGGGGGGGGCGGTCTGAGGCATATTTTTGGTAATTTTATAATGTAAATTTAAAGAAATTAAAGAAATTTGAACTTTGCAGGGGGGGGGGGGGGTCTGAACCCCCTGACCCTCCCCCCTCTAGATCCGGATCCGTGCATGGAGAGAGAGAGAGAGAGAGAGAGAGAGAGAGAGAGAGAGAGAGAGAGAGAGAGAGAGAGAGAATGGGGTTGTTTGTTCAAGTTCTTAATAAATGTGTTGATGCATGTTATTTCTTACGGGAAAGAAAGAATTTGGACGTGGGGAGAGGGGTATAGTTATGTCTTCTTGTTAGACATATATATCCGTCATAGATAGGCTAAATCCACTTTGACAATATTTTTTCCGGTTGAGGAGGGGTGCAATGCTACTGTAAGTTGCAGCGAGCTTCACCCTCAATTTCGACCCACGTGGAAAATTTAGTCTTGGGGTAGTTTCCTGTGACTCATCGTAGTTTATCCCGAGCAGGGTTGTTTTCAGAAAATATAATTTGTTTTGAATATTCAAAACGAAAGTAGGGGCATCGATATTGACATAAGATAGCCGAGTTCATTCCGATCGAAGCATTATTATGAAACAGACTATAGGAAGGAAAAGAGAAGACAATAAATGTGCGGGGAGGGGGGGGGGGGGGTTAAACCTAACCAATAAACAATCGCGCTTAATTTGGAAAAAAAAATTCGCCCCTATATCTTGACGGACGGGATCTAGTAAACTCGAAATTTCATGCAACGATCTGTAAAAGTTAAAATATATCAGATTTGTTTTGCAATAATTATTTTTCATACAAGCGGGACTAATAATGAAATAGATGGAATTTGAATAGTATTAATTAAACAAATGTTTGTCGGAAAAATGAAAGAAATTTTGGTTCGCGTAAGTTGACTCCTATTTTAGAGTACTTACATGTATCGATTGTCAGATTTTTAAAAGAACATTTTATAAATCGAACGTTCACGTAATAATTGTGAAAACTTATGAGCCTCTAGCTCTCCTCCTTCGATTGGTTACTATATTTGAAAGATACACGTACATAAGATCGTGAATGGAACTTTTTTATTCTTTTTTTAATTTTCACTTTCTCCTAAATACCCAGAATAGTTCTTTGGCAAAACTTATCGTTTCAAAATGTTACCAGCCTCTATAGCCGAAGCCGCCTTTAGAAAAATCCCTACAACTCTAAATAAAAAAAGATCATTCTGTTCAATCACCCCCCCCCCCCCCCCCCACCCCTTAATGGATGAGATGCGACGGATCCTTGGATCGGATAACCGTAATGTTATATAAAGTGTAAAAACACAGGAGCCTTTGTGTAAAAAGTATTATGTACATATAATTAAGAAAAAAAAAATATATTATAAAAAATATTATTTTGTTTTGTTTTGAGTTTTTTTGGTGTGTGTTTTAAAAATATAATATCTAAGATCAGTCACTGCCGCTGAAATGTGCTTTGTCGATACACACGGGCGGGTTGAGGGGGTGACGGGGGACTCCCCCCTCCCCCAGAAAAATCCAGACATAATGAATTGAAATATTAAAGTTACTACAAAATAAAATATAGGCCTAGATAAAAAAAAATACCCCCCTCTTCCCCCCCTCCCTCATGGGTAAAATTCCTGGATCCGCGCCTATATAAGTTTTCAAATATGCTTTGTCTCGGAGGTGCAGTGCATTTATACAGATAAAGATAAATATAAATATAGATAACTATATTATTTCCGAATAGAAATTGCGATAACATACATTTAAGCGCATTTCAAAATACATATAAACTAATGGCAGATTTGGATGATTGAATTTTAAATCGACGATTTTTTAGATCATGCAAGTAGATAAAATATGAAGCCCCTTTTTCAGAAAACATTGAATCGAAAATAGAGTACTGTGAAATTGCTAAGTCCTATACCCTGTACAGCAAAGGGAGAGGTGGTTCCGATGGAAGCTTTAAACTGAACAAAGAAGCAGACCGAGGGGGTGGGGTTGATACCGCGACCAATCGCGTCACTGGGAAATCTTTCTCTACTCTTAAATCTTCCGGGACGGGAAGTTAGTGTCTTCGGAATTTCCTGCGTAGATCTGTAAGAATACCAGCTTTTGTTTCAATTATTTATTTAGAAATTAATTATACAGTTTCTGACTATTTAAATATCTAAAAATAAAATTAAGTTAGGTTTTAACCAAAAATTTGACGATAAAGGAAAATCTGCATTGTAGGCCCAGTTAGCTTCATTGTTGTATGTGACCAGATAATTAATACTAAATCTATTTTTACATACTCAGCATTGATATTTGTAGATCGGGACACACGTCCCGAAGTATTGGACTGTCCCCTTCTTCGATTGGCTTTTATTTTAGTGACTCGCACATTTCTATACCCATGCCTTGGAACTTTGATCATTCTACTTCTATTTTTTCACTTTCTCCTGCAAAAAATAACACTTTTTGCTGATGTAATCGGTTTCAGCAATAGCGTAAGTATAATGTATATATATACATGTATTACAAAGACTCACTTTGAAAACCCCCTTTAAACATCCACAAATAAACATATGTGACCCCCTCCCCCCCCCCCCTCCCCTCCCCTCCCCTCCCCCTTCCGAAAACAAACTTATTCAAACAAAGTATTCCAAATCCATTGTCTGAAAAAAATATGCAATGTTGCAATGAAAAATAAACAAACAAAGATCTGTAGATCTATACTTAATCTATTATACATATCCTTAATCATCCTAATAATTTTTGTGTATGGTAAGTAAAATTGTAAAAATGCATTATAAATCTTGAACAGCTTTTTTATTTGCTGTACTTGGAGTGAAGACAAAAAATTATGTTAATATATTTTTTTGATTGAAAAAGAATTAATAAAAAGTAAATCTAACCATGCTTAACATATTTCATTGGAGATTTTTTATCATGCATCATTAATAAACATCAAACTGTAAACATCGAAAACACCTTTTGAAAACAAAATAGATTTTCCATGCATCTAAATCGTAGGAAAAAGTACAAAAAATATACATGTGTATATTATAATTTTTATAAAACGTTTTTATCCGTCTGAACAATCAAAATGAAATCATACGCCAGAAAAGTTGATTAACGCGTTAACGCTATATTCTTTATAGGAATACAACAGAGAATTTTATAGATAATTAAATTAAATGAGTTTATCTATAAGTTTAACCCTATTAAATTTCGTGACCCATTTTCAATATATATCTTTCATTTGTATCTCAGCAGAAGTAGGTCCGTTTTTAGAAAATATAATCTGTCTCATAGATTCAAAATGAAAGTAGAGTACCGCGAATAGCAGAGGTGCTTATTGTGAAACGCGCAGTAAAGTATGGGGGAAGGGGGGGGGGGGGTAGTTTGCGCTTATGTACATGTATTATTATAAACATGCTAAAAACTGTCCCCATCCTGATATTCCCAATGACAGGAGCAAGGATGTTAGAATATTTTTGTGACGAAATGTATAAGAATTTCATCTTTTTACTTATACTATTTTCTATTTACAAACGATTTGCACATTGGTTCCTAGTTACACGTATTCATGTATATATCGGTCTGATACGGATCGTTATTTGACAAAAATAAAGAAAATATGGCAGCCACGCTTATAATTATATAAGTGACTTGTACAGCTATATATTCCGACTTGGAAACCTGATTATCTATTTTTACTCTCTCCTGAATATCTCAAAATAGACCCTTCTGTCAAAGTTTCAGACTAGACCACTAATATTGTGTCTATTCCATGATCGCTCACCACCACCTTAAAAAAAAACTGTGAATATTTCATCTTTATAAATTCGAACAATATTTTTTTTATAAAAAGCATAAATGAACTAGACAATAGGCACTGCCTAAAATTATGTTTTATAATTTGAATATTCAATTTCCATGTAAAAATACAAAAAAAAACCAAAACAAACAAACAATCAAATAAACCAAATTACTTTTATGTTTCTCTGATGATGATAGTTCTAAAATTTAATATACCCTCAAAGATTGCCCATTTTTATTGTTGTTTTAAGCATTGGCTTGCCACCAGACGATAATTGTTTAAATTTATTTATGTTTCTCAAATTTTTGTATGAAAATCTGTTTAATATTTATTTGTTTTCAATGAATACATTCATTTACATGTGAAATTATTTGGGGAAAAATTGGCATTATCATAAAGATTAATAGCATTATGTATTAACTGTTTTACCCGCAGAGAAGGTTTAGGTTAATCTTCAAGTGGGCAAACATAACTGTAAATAAAAGTTCACTGGGTTATTTTAAAACCATATTGTGTACAGATTGGACCACATATATATATTTTCTTGGTCACCTGGGTCACTCAGGTGACATATTGCCATATGTTTTTATCAATCATTTATTTAAAAATTAATTATACAGGGTCTGTCCATTCAGATATCTTAAAATTTATTTAAGCTAGGTTTTAACAAAACATTCGACGATAAAGGAACATTAATATTTGCACTGTATGCGTAATTAGCTCTGTGTCGTAGATGACCAGGTTATTGATACAGAGTCTATTTAAACCGTCCCAAATGTCCCCGTCTTCTATTGGCTTTTATTTTAGTGCCTCTCACATTTCTCTACATATGCCTTGGAACTTTGATTATTCTATTTTTATTTTTTCACTTTCTCCTTTATGGATTTACAAAATACAGAACTTTTGTGATCGGTTTCAGTAATTATGTAAATATATAGAAAATAATCGGAAAAAGCCGAAATTCTTACACTTCGTCATAGAAAAATTCCGGAACACTCTACACTCGCTCCAGTCCCTGAATATATCAGGGTAAGGAACGTTGTTAGCATGTCATCTAAGCTTTAGGCCCCCACCCCTCTATCTTTTATAGCACATGTTATGCTATAGCCATGTATTTAATGTTTCATATAAATATTTTATTCACTGTTGCCTCCATTCATGGTACTCTACTTTCCTTTTGACTCTATGAGACAGATTGTATTTTCTAAAAACAGACCAGGACCGACTCCTGCTCTGATATAAATGAGATAGTACATGTAATATGTTAAATGGATCATTGTATGAGGGTGAATACCTATAAAGAATACAGCGTTAATGCGTTTATTTAACTTTTCTGTTATATTATTGTGATCGTTTAGATTATAAGATTATTACATGTGTATATTTTTGTACTTTTTTCCTATTATTTTGAAAAATTTATTTTGGTTTCAAAAAAATAATAGTAATACCAATACTAATAACAATAAAACAAAACAAAACAAAACAAAAACAAACAAACAAACAAACAAACCCCGTTAAACCCTTTCGAGTGTAAAATTTGATGTTAATTGAAAATGCATAATTACATGTAAATCTTAAATGAAACAAGCCAAAAATAGTAATAATTTTACCTACCGCACACAAAAAAAATATTAATTATTAAGATGATCAAGAATGCGTACTTTAGATTTAGCATTGGTTTACAGAATTATGTTTGGGTTTTTGTTTTCATTGCAGCGCTAGCATTTATTTTTTTGACGATGTATGGATTTGGAATACTTTGTTTGTTTCGGAAGGCGGTGGAGTCACATATGGGTCTTCAAAATATTATTTGGGGATGTTCAAAGGACGTTTTCAAAATGGGCTTTGTAATATATATACATTTTACAATCGATATATGATCTGTACATTGATTTCTAGTTACATGTACATGTATATATCGATCTGGTATTATAGATCGCTATTTGACGACAATAAAGAAAATATGGCAGCCATGCTTAATCGGCTTGATATTTACAATCTAAAGTTAGACAAACATTTGGAAAATCTGAACTGTCCATAGCCTATCAGATAATTGGTGATTATATCAGTGACTATATATTTCCACTTGGAAGCCTGATTACTGGAATTCTATTTTTAATTTCTACTCTCTCCCGAACAACCCAAAATAGACTCTTCTGTCAAAGCGATCGGTTTCAGACAATCAACATTGTTTTTTTTGGTCAAAGACCACCCATCTTTTCAAAAACCCTTGAAATATTTAATTTAATTTAATTAATATTTAATTTAAAAAAACAAAAATAGATTCTCCTTTGAATATTTTACCATGTGAAAATGCAAAATAAAATAAAAGATACAATTTGTTTGCTTCTTTGTTGGTAACATTGATTCGAGATTTACCATCAAAGACTGATCATTTTTACAATTTGCGTAAATAATCATTCAACTGGCTTGCCAGATGATAAATATGTTAATTTGTTTTATTTTCTCTATTTTTTGTGTTTACTGTCTTTTAATGAATATATTCATTTGCATGTGAGACAATTTGAGAAAAACAATTGAAAAAGTCTTATCTCAATAGACATAAAATTAGAAAAATTGAATATTACACAAAATTTGATAAAACAACAGTTTTTAGGTAATTTAAGTCAACGAAAAATATTTTATGTTTGACAAAACAGTTATTGGTGGCTGTTATTTTGTGATGTTACTCTATTTTTGTGCATCATCTGTCATCTTTATTTTTTGTCTTAAGGTGACTGAAAGAAATTGCAGCCACTGAGTTATTTAAAAAAAACATTGTGTATGTACAGAATTGAATCGCATTGGCCCTATATATTTTTAGGACACCTGAGTCACTCAGGTGACATATTGCCATTGGTCATCAAATATTTGTCGTATGTTACCAGGTTATATTGACACTGAGTCTATTTTTATCTACTCAGCATTGGTAGATCGGACTCTCGTTCCGAAGATTGGACTGTCCCCTTCTTCGATTGGCTTTTATTATAGTGACTCGCAAATTTCTATACCATGGTTATTCTATTTTTAATTTTCACTTTCTCCTGACCATGCAGAATAAAGATGTTTTGAATTCATGCTGACGTGATTCGTTTCAGTAACAATGAAAATATATTGTATATATATTACAAAGTCCCACTTTGAAACCTCCCCTTTGAACATTCCCAAATAAAAATTTGACCCCCCCCCCCCCCTCTTCCGAAAACAAACTTAGCATTCCAAATGTTTTATTGCAGATTATAAATATCAAGCATTATTAATTTACATCCAATTCTAAACTATATAGCATCTTTTAAGCAACTAAAATAGATTTTGCATCTAAATGGTATAGGGAAAAGTACAATAATATATATGTATAAACATATGTAATATTTTTTATAAAGCGTTTATATCTATCTACCAAACTATACTTCCTTGCTTTAATGCTGTATTCGTATAAAGTATAAACATAATTATGTTTATATAGGAATACCATAGCATTATATAAATAAGATTTTAAGCGTTTTCAATTATTTTCTACTTACAACTGTATATTAATTTCAGGTTAGTTATATCGGTTTAGAAATCCCATGAAATATGAAAGGCATGCGTCACATCTGCATAAACTTGATATGGCTATCTAAAGCACTACTGTCATTATTTTGAAGACATGTACAGATTTCCACAACAGTTAACTAGGGCTCGTACAGCTGTATATATTTCTGCTTGGAAACCTAATTATTTTGATTTCTATTTTATCTCCCAAACAATCCAAAATAAATAGACTCTTCTGAAAAAGTGATCGGTTTCATATGAAAAACCATGCTTATAATTCAAGATCGCGCCCACCGCCCCTCCTTCAGAAAATATGCCCTATATATATTTAATTTTCAAGTGAAATACAAAATTTAAACAAAAATGATCAACCTTATATATGCTTTATTGATAACATTAATTCTAGATATACCATCAAAGACTGTACATTTTTATTAATTGTTCTTGTTAAAATTATCATTGTTTTGAGTGAAATGGCCAGCATCATCATAAAATCTGTAGCCCTGTGCATTTATAAATCTATATATCCTTTCAGTCAATATAGTGAAAATATGAGTGAAATGGCCAGCATCATCATAAAATCTGTAGCCCTGTGCATTTATAAATCTATATATCCTTTCAGTCAATATATCCTTTGCAGAAAAGGATTATCGGTTTCTCCTAATTCTGGCGTACATAACTGTAAATGAAATCTTTATTTAAAAAAATGTATTTCAATAGGTATGAACTTCTCATGATGCAGTTCAATTAATTTTTAGCATGGAGCATAACAATAAAATTAATTTAAACTTTCTGTTCTTACCATGCTATCGATTCAGTGACCGCAATATCAGGAGAACTACAGATGAATTTTATTTTTGACTTTATAATTGGTTATTGATGTTTTGTTAGTGACTAATGCAACTTTGTTTTTTAATTCATAGGGATATTGGTTGGAGGTATTATAAAGAATCCAATTCAATTATACACATCATCTGTTATATTTATTATATCTTAAAATAATTGAAAGAAAGCCGTTGAGTTATTTTGAAAACTATATATATATATATATATATATATATATATATATATATATATATATATATATATATATATATATATATATTCTGTGTGAACGAAAACTCCATAAAGAGGTTCGATGGATGCATGGGAATGCATTGTCAACAATTTACGGGTAGAATTTGGGTCGGAACTTTTTATATCGGTATATTTGTGCGCATTCATACATTTTCACATATTTTTTTTACGATAGTTGTCGACAAAAACATTAGAAGAGATTTAACCCTCAATCGCAGCCCATGTGGAATATCTGGCCTTGGGGTACATTCCTTTGACTCATACAATGGACGAAACGTTTTCAGAAAATATAACCCTTTTCAATGATACAAAACGAAAGTAAAGTACCTTGAATTTGCCTTATCCTTTATTGACAATAACCGAGGTACTTCCGATAGTGTAATCATTGTGAAACTGACTATGAAATAAAATGCTAACCCGTAGAAGGGGAAAAGGGGGGGGGGGGCATACATTAGCCAATCGCGTTTCTTGGAAATTTTCTTTTCTTCCGACTTTTTGAGGGACGGGAGCTGGCGTAATTACCCACACGGAGTGAAACTTTTAATCATTCATTTTTCCAACGTTTACTAAACATTTTTTATCCGATACAAATAAAGAATATTTGTCCAAAAAAAAAAAAATTATAATAATTGAGCTATAAACGATTACACGTGCATTTGGATGCACGTTGCATGCTTTACATAAACTATATGTATTATTAATAAGTAGACCAGGCATCAATTCTGCAAGACTTGGACCTATGTATACCAACTCTGATGCGTTTATTTTTATTTTTAATATTACCATGAACTCTTTAAATAAAATACTCTGATGAAGTGATCAGTTTCAGAACGTTAACACTGCTCGGTACATAAACCTAAGTTATACACGAATCTATTAAAAATTAATAAAACGTAGAATATCAAAGCCCCACCCAGAAACTTCCTCCACCTAAAACAAAAAAAAAATAAAATAAAAAAAATAGAAAAAAAAAATAAAAAATAAAAAATCAGAGAACAACCCCCCCCCCCCTTAAAATATGAGAAATGAAAGAAAAAAGTATAGAGTAAACGTAATTCATATATACATGTACTTATACGGACTTTTTGGACAACCTTTGTATATATTTGGCATGCAGCAACTGTAGCTTTCATGAATGAATATCCATGTATACCATGCATTCATTATTTCTTTTAAAGAATAGATCTATAGAAGATGGAAGGGGGTAGGTCAAAGGCTTCGGACCCCCACCCCAAGGAAAACTCAAACGTAATTAATTACTATATACATGTAGTAAATTAATAGGTCTTGGACCCCAACCCCCCTTCTCCGCCTGGCAGTTAAATTATTCCCCTGACCCACGGGAAACCCTTCCAGATCCGCGCATGCAGTGTATGTATGGATATAAACAGGGGGCCGGTATTTTGATGATGCATGGTCGTACGATCAATGTAAGCAAGGGATGTCGCCGATCATTTAGGTCCTCTTACGGTAGCTTGAATGATGTTCTCGTGCTATTGTAAAGACCCTTGTCTGCATCGAAAATATCATTGGATGAAAATATGATTACGATTTATCAACTTATCTATATTTAGATTGTCGTACAATTATTGCAGGATTAGTGCAATTATTACTGTAATTAGTATGATATCTCCGAATTCCGGAGTTTCACAGGGTGGTGTGGGGGTCAATGAATTATGTACGGTTTGGACGGGGGGGGGGGGGGGGGGGGGGGGGGGGGGGGCAATGAATTATGTACTTTATGTGTTGCTCAACCACCATGCATCTTAATAATACTAATAATACTAATCGTTTAGATTGTGAATTGTAATCATGTAAAGAGACAATGTGAATTTAGATTTACAATTATATTCATTTGAATAAATCAATATATATATAATATTAAAATGATATTGAACAGTAGGACCTCCCCCTTGTCCTCTCCCTGACGGTATTTAATAGTTTGATCTGCCGCATTCCTTGCCCACCCACCCCCCTAATGCTGATCATAACCCATCATGAAAATAAAAAATTGCATGCCTACATAATGAACTTGTAAACAAACAAAATTGACATTAAGGGTGTGTGCACATTAGTGTTCATTAGGCAGAAATTTTGATAGCTTTACTACAGATCTTAAAATTTTACATTTGAGAGAGAGAGAGAGAGAGAGAGAGAGAGAGAGAGAGAGAGAGAGAGAGAATTTTGTACAGATGTGCATGTGTGAATTTTACGAAGAGAGAGATATATGTGCTCCAACCAATCAATTTAAATGCATCAAAAGGTAGTTAAACTTCAAGAATTTTAATTGCTATTTCAATTCTATTTCAAGATAATTTTTCATTTTTCTATACACAGTCTTTTAACAAACTGATATATCTGTTTCGGATTGCCATTATGTGGAGGGATATGCATGCTAAAAATAGAATCGGTTTTTGTCGCATGCTAATTATAAACGTAAAACTTTTCAGACTGCGATTATTGGCTGCATCATCATTTTAGCTCCAAGTTCAAAACTGAAATCAAAATTCACGATATTCCAAAATATAGATACTATAAAACTAGCACTACCAGCAAAAATGGCATCAAATAAGAAATATGAACAAGAGAAGCGAAATGAAGCGCTGTCATATCGTTGTACTAATTCTGTTCGCCATTTTGACTTTAGGTATATTACTAACCGTACTACTGACCGATAGCCGGAACAGTATGTTTCAATATATCATTTTTAGCATGCACACTTGATTCATGATTTTTATTTTTATTTTTTTTAAAAGGCAATGTGCGTATATCAAATGAATTAACTAATTAATTCGTCAATTTAAAATATTTGCTTAAAAATCACTCGCAAATTGTGTAAATCACAAATAATCGTAGCAACGTCGTTAAACAAAGAGGATTTTGACATTATGAATGCAGTTGCCATACAAAAATACTATTTGTTTGATATTTTTTTTATTTGCAATACGCAACAGCGAGTGATTTTTTCTAGAAATATTTTAAATTGATAAATGGTGATAGAAAGAAATTTATTCAGAATTTCGTTTACAGAAGACAATACTGCTGGTGCGGCCCCTCTGTCCTCGTCTGATCCCCCCGCTAGATGGACCAACCCCTGCAACGCAACGAGGAATTTCAGTTCAGGAGATTTCACATTTTCGGATGTTTCGGACTTCGAAAAAATTCAGAGAATAGAAGAAAAACTGTTGGCCGCTAAGGATATAGCAAACAATCTCCAGACAAAGATGGTAAGTGGGGTTATTTTTCTGTCATTTTGTGATAAATTCATAAACTTTTAGAACATTTTTTTTTCACGAAATTTTCGGATTTTGGTGAATTCATATTAATTGAAAATACATGTCTAAAACACAGCTAGGCACCTAAAACGTTATTTATTTTTCTCGTAATGTCAAACATATGTATCCCCTCTACTGCAAATAGGAAAGTATAGTTTATTTTTTATATCGATATACTTAATGCGAGCCTCAGAAATAGTCAGCTGCTTGGGGTCTAATTCTTGCTTTATATGTAGACACGTTCATTTTTGATTTTGAATTCTTCATCCGATAAATATCGATCGAAACAAAATATAGGAAATGCTTTCAGAAAAATACCATCAATGAGACACTTCTTCCTTAAAAAAAAAACAAGTACAATACACACCATAAATAAAGATAAATAAATAAATAAATAAATAAATAAATAAATAACATGTTCAATAAAAAATTTAACATAGATGAAAGCGACATTTCCTCATCAATCATATATATACTTTAAAACCTCTTTCTTTCCTTTTTTTGATTACATTAAAAATATTTGCAGGCCAATGACCGGATAGGCAATCGGAGGTTAGAGGTCGCATTACAGGCAAAACACATAGAGAACTTTCCACAAACCACCATTGCCGAGCAGGATTTGGAAAAATACAAGAAAAACGTATGTCTATTCTATTTGTGTTTGTTCATCACTCGATGTTCTCTCTCTCTCTCTCTCTCTCTCTCTCTCTCTCTCTCTCTCTCTCTAATTTTTTTATTTTACCTAAAAAGTTTTAAGAAACATTTTAACAAGTCCTTTGACTCTCGGTAGGATGTAACTATCTTTTTCGTGCACCAAAACAAGTTTAAAATGACGCAGGATACACAGATTGTGTAGTCTTAGCTCGAAAACCAGAAAACTCTTGTTAATTTCAAAAAGCCATGGCTGAGTGTCCAGCAATGAAATGGACAGGCTAAAGTCACATTGCTGTTTGACACAACTACCCTAAGTCCAACCTCCTGTTAAACGGTTCTATATGAATTTACATAAAGTACGATTTGTTTTTATGATATCATTTAATCTTTTTCCTCAAAATTCTTGCATTGATGTGAAACATTTCACTTGATATATCTATAGTATGCTCTTTCCACATGAAAATCTTGTGAGTCAAAATGGTCAGCCTATCGTTCAATTGCATCACGTGCTTCAAAAGAACATATCAAACATGTAGATATATGTTTTTTACCGTAGGTAACCCTGGCATATGTTAGAAGCTATCGGGATCTATCGGTCGTTGCGGCGTTTCTAGAGGTAATCCGAGAGGACGAGGTGGCGTTTGAACACGGGAGCTGGTTGTCGACTTTTAGCGAGAACGAGGAACAGTTGTACCGACTTCTGTGCGAGGTGCACAACGCCATCATCACCAGTGGCGCTACCATCGAATACGAATCACGTGACATCGTTCCTGCGAACAGGCGCAACATGTCCAAACGGTCCGAGAGGTACATGCGTGACTATATCATAATAAAAGACAGTGTTATATTGTTACAGAGTTTCTTAGACATGAACCAAGCCATATTGAGTTCCCTGAGCAACAGTTCATAATCACCCTGACATTCCTTCTAGTCCAAACATTTCCTTAGAAAGGCAGCCTACACCAAGGAAGTTCACCATTTTCATTTCATTATAGACTTATTCACTCATGGAATTCATTCGCTGATTTATAAATATCTGTTATGGGTTGTGTCGTTCCCCTACAAAGACCTTCAGGCATAGAGTAAACTTAGTGCCAAAAAGCATGAAATGAAAAAAAAAATGATAAAGAGATCAGTTATCTTTCAATTGGATACTTCTCTTTTTCTTGCAAAATGACTGTCAATTTCAAAGTAACATGGTTCAGGAAAAAAAAGAAACAACAAAATGTGACTGAGTGAGCTTTACTGTCTTACTGCATTGATGTGGGAGGGGATATATCAATACATGTGTTTGTTCAAATCATTGTTATAACATTTACTTCTGGGATCTCATCGTGTTTGTGTTTTTATGTTGTCCAAACTTTCTGTGATCTGATTCCATTTCACTGCCCTTTGAATAAGGTATACAGTCGATGTGATCTCTTGTATCAAGAATGCGCGTGGTTGAGTATTGAGAGCTAGACGGCATACTGTAATGCGCGTGGTTGAGTATTGAGATCTAGACGGCATACTATTTATTCATTGATGTACAGATCTATTTATTGGTATTTTATTGTTTCAATTTTTATTCTCGTATTTTTTATCAGAGTTGATTGATCTGATTTACATACAGTTTATTTTTTCTAAGAATATTTTTTTATGTATAATGTTTATCAATTTTCACATACTCAATTGATTGTATAAGAGATTGTATAAGTGATTAATAAGATTAGTGATATATTTGATCAGTGATTGGAGACTGTTTATGGTGTGGTTGTACTTTATCAATGTATTTATATGTAAATGACGTTTAAAATGAAGTTTGAATTTGAATGTACAATTATTCCTTAATTGGTTTTTTTTATATTGTTGCATTGACAATGCATTTTTATATTTTTTATAATAAAATGAGCAGTTCAGCTAAGTTTATTCATTCATACTAATTAAATTTTATCAGTAAGGTTGAATAATACAAACTGTGCATCTGTTGCTTGAGTTATTCAACGCCCACTGAACATTAACACGGTGGTGACTTCCATCTTCATTAGACATCCTATCTGGAGAAGTTGTAATTCGCCAGAAAAAAAAAACCTCATATAATTTGAATACCTTTTACTATGCTTTAAATGAATATGAGTAACAGTCTTTTGGTTTTTGTAAAGAACTATATTATGTTGCGGATGTACAGTACTAATATATTGAGATTGAACTTATATGGATCATTATCAAAATATACAGACTTTTGAAACATGTAAAACATGAGAGAATTATTCCTGTAAAAATTACTTTGATTGTCAAAAACACATTACACAAACATTGAAGTATAACATCTTAAAATCTACAAACATTGGAATCTACCTCCTGGTAGATGATTAGACTAGAATTTAATGAACTGTGAACATTTTGTCAGTGGTGTAACAATTATACAGTATAGAAAAAAGTCTTAAATAAAATAATGTAATTCTTTAAAATGATGGACATAATGTTTATATCAACAAACTTCATTTAAAGTTATCAGAATTAGATAACAGAAAATATTTGACACATTTACATAGTGACCAACATAACATTTGAGACAAGGTCTTGATGTTACTCAACAAATTTTTAACATTTAATGAAAAAAAACTAACTGGATTCTTTTGAAGCTGGCCGTAAAAATATGCCTATAAATGTACATGTGTTTTAGAATATACATGTATTATCTTTAGTTGATTTTATTTAGATAAAAATCTACATGTTACACCAATGATTATTATATTTTACCACTGACATAAAAGTTGCACCACTGGCCCAGCGATAATAAAAACATGATACATTTGCTCTTAAATAAAAGATTTGGCCTCATTCTTTCATAATCTTAAGATAGACACACTGTAACACCACTTATAATCAATGTTACACCAATGATAGAGAAAAATGGCATGTAGATGTTTGTCACATGAATTAACTCTTTGATGTTATATTTTATTTTACTATCGGCATCCACACACTTTCATCCACCTTGAAATGAGTTCCAACATTCTTTGGCTCATCAATCTCACAAACAACATCATTAATACTAGTATTACACAAAAGGGAATGTGAAATGTCAGTAGAATAACATATCATAAAAGAAAATATAAGTCATTAAAAATATTTTTTGTTTGTTTTTTGGAAAAACAAAATGTATATAATTTTATTTTTTTATTTAAATAAATTTTACTTTGATCTTTTAATTAAGTATTTAAATGGGTAAAAATATCTACAGCATACAAAATGTCGATGGTGTAACAAATAATGTCAATGGTGTAACACTTCTCATTTTTCCAGATTTAAGAAAACACGATTGCAATCAAATAGCCAAGCTTTCATAATCATTTAAGTGTCTAACTTGTAAATGATAAAATTAATGACAATTTCTCAAAACGTTCGAAATGTAAATGAAACTAGATGCTGTCACTAGACAGTAATACCCGCATCAAGTGTTTGCCTCTAAGTAACACTCTCTTGTACTAGTTTTAGTAAGAAAGAAGGCGACATGCAATATGTTACAATTAAATGATCTTTGTCTGAAGTTACGTACATAACACAGGTGTACAGGTTGCATCGGGTACTAGTTTTACCCAGCTCTTTGGTTAGATAGGTTTCACGTGGTGTACATGCATGTGTTTTCTTGATATGCAGAATAGGATTATTAACATGAATAAACGTTTCTTTTGTAGTGATCAGCTAAAGGAATTCGTATTGTGCTAATTGGATTATCATTATAATGTTGACCAATATAGGTAAGTATAATACATGTATATACATTTTTAGTGAGAATGAAGGCATGCTGCAGCTTTTTTTTTCATTATACCCCCTACCCCATCATCATACACCAGTAATAGAAAAAGAGTTAATGACTAATTTTCTTTTATTTTAAATTGCTTATTCTTTTTTGTCAAGAGATATGTGGTATGTCAAGATTTATGACTCAGGAAAATTTGTGCACTTTAATCCTGATTGTTAACATACGTTATCATGTATAATTATATATATATAAAAAAAATACATGTGATATTATACTAGGGATCATGCAATCAATTGCAGAATTGCCAATCGGTTATTTATAACTCATTTTGACTGATTAATTTGTTAATCATTTTGAAAATAAAGACATTTCTAAATACATGTATAACATATTGTCAATATTTACTGTAGATTGATTTTGTAACTATTTAGGGCCCCACTCTGCAGATGCCCTATAGTGATCATTCTGTCCAATTCTGCTGATCATGTCAAGATACATTTAAGACAAATTGGCCACTGCCCCTTGGGTCATTCCCCCACCCCCACAGTTGTTTTTAAACAACCACCCCCCTTCCTCTGAAATAAGAAATGATAATACATTTTAATAACTGTTGAGATCCCCACCCCTAGACCATATTTATTCTTCTTCTTTGTGTCATTGCACATCAATTGGTACATGTATATAGGTTATGCCCCCTTTGAGATGCCCAGTGACTTTTCCCGAGTTGGAACTAATCAAGTAACCTATCTTATTCATATGTAGTGTAATTCCTAGCCCTAGCCCAATGTTGATCCTGGTTTGTTTGTTACAGCAAGCTCTAGGTTTTAGTTGACTGACTTTACAATTTCTACAATTACATATGATATTTTGTTTATCTTAAGATTAAAAAGCAATTTCCAAAATCTATTTATGTACATCTGACATCATACAGAAAAATACCAATCAAGAAATGATTTTGCTACTGTAAAAAAAAATGTGAGAAGAGACTCTGAATCTCCCCCCCCCCCCCCCCCCGAAAACATGAATAGTTGAATATTTTTAAAATATCCTCAAAATCATCGAAATCCCCACTCCTAAACCATATATATTTTTGTTTCTTGAACCATGACCATGTCAAAGCAAATCTTTTTATGGCATTAGTAGGTCATGGCCTGTTGGGGTCACCTTAACCCCACCCACCCTTCCAAAATCAGAAATGATTAAATAACTTGAAAAAAATGCTTGTGATCCCCACCCCCAAAGCATAATTTTATATATTCTTCCTCCTTATGCATCTTATGGTACGTTATTTCAATCACAAGATATAAGAGGAGGTCCAGGAATGAGGTTTTTTTATGGGACGGAACATCATTTTGCAGATAGTATTTACCCTCAGAATCAAATTTATATTTCTAAAACCTTATTGCATATCTATGGCTCAGCCCCTGCTATATCCCTATAGATGATGTGGCTATTCATTAAATCATGAGAGGAGTTCTGGGAAGTAGGTTTTTTTTAGGAGTGATAAACGTCAATTTTCAGCTACTATTTGACTCCCTGGATGAAATTAAAATTTTTAAAACCTCATTGCACAACTAAAGGACAACCCTATCATACCCCAAGATATGATATGGCTATTCATTAAATCATGAGAGGAGTTCTGGAAAGTAGGTTTTTTTAGGAGTGATAAACGTCAGTTTTCTGCTACTATTTGACTCCCTGGATGAAATTTGAATTTTTAAAACCTTATTGCACACCTATACGACAGCCCCTATCATATCTTAAGAGATGACAAAGCTACTGCATAAATTGTAAGAAGAGTTCTGGGAACCATATTTTTTTGGCAAAAAAAACGTCATTTTTTTATGACCACAGACCCATGTGATAAAAACAAAAATTCTGAAACATGATTACACATCAACATGACACCCCGAATCTATTCTAGAAGATCATTTGGCTACTGCAAAAGGAAATTGACGTTTTTTGAAACCAGACTTTTTGTAAAAAAAAAAAAACAAAAAAAAAACGTCATTTTTCAGCCATTTAATGATCCCCAGGACAAAATTGAAATTTCCAAAACCTTATTGCGCATCTATAAGACACCCCAAAACATATTCCAAGAGATGATTTGTCTACTGTTGAAAATGTAAAAGGAGTTCGAGGTAGAAGGTTTTTTTGTCAAAAAACGTCATTTTTTACCAATTATTTGCCCCCAGGACTACCAGAGAATTTTTGAAACCTTTTTACAAAACAACATGACACTCCAAATCATACTCCAAGAGTTCAGTTTGCTGGTTTATGAAATGATTAAATAATTACATGTTGTGAAATAATTTTGTCAGTGGTGTAATAACAATTTTTGGTTACACCAGTGACCGTTATACCACTGATGTATCCAGAGTAAATGTAGCAGTATGACCCAAGAGATCAGAAACTACATAAAGCCACGATAGCCTAGGCCTATGTTATAATGTGATAAATATAGGGTCTCTCATGATTTGCGATGGTATATGATTTTTATCCAATGAGTTGTGTGTTTTCTATCCCCGAGCCTTGGCGAGGGGATAGAAAACACACAAAGAGTTGGATAAAAACCATATACCATCGCAAATCATGAGAGATTCTTTTTATCACATGTTTTACCACGTATTTTGTTAATCTCAATTTTTTTCTGTAAATATTATAATCGTGAGCCGCTCAACACATTAACAACAAGACGTCTACAACTTTACGCATGAAAAAAATGTCCTTGAAGTATAGCAAACACACATTTCATTTTCAAACAAATATTTATGAATTTATGAAAAATAAATGAAACAGCATTGAATGCTTCACATTGCTGCATAGGTTTATTGTTATTAACATCAAAACTATGCATAATGCATTATTAGGTTATTATGATTTCAAAATATCTAACTATCTCCACCATCTCCGTTATCTCTGTATAAATTAACATGCAAAGCCACGGGAAGAGCTCCGCCAGTCTCACCTGTAGCCAACAACGTGATCTCACGCCCCCAATAAGTGAGGAAGATTAGTTCGTTAAAAGGTTTGTAGTATACTGTTATTTATTTTACATTTTTATTTTTATAACACATTAAAGGGCTAATTAATGAACAAGGTTCAAAAATGAAAGTTGAATTATAACGTGAACTTGCCACTTTCAATGCAGTCACTGTAATACAACACTTTGGGAAGGTTTACAATATATGTAAATCCATTTATTTATTGCTATAAAGAGAAATATCTTCACCATTTTTAATCAGTGCACTTAAAGGCTACATTTTTGACTGGGGTTATGGAAATTAATCTAACTGTCTATTTAATGTATAGTCCCTATCCCAATCGATATGAAATGAACAATTACAGTACCTCTTAATTTTTGTTCTGTTAATGTGATATATATATATATATATATATATATATATATATATATATATATATATATATATAGGCAGATGGGGTATATTATTGTAATAAAGACATTGTACAAACACACTGTATAGGTTTAAGCATGTAACGAATAAAACAAAAATGACATTATTTATTCATATTTAGTTCATTAAATTAATGTAAATAAAATATATATTATTATCGATGAATTTTAATAGTACATGTATAGCTATGTTTTTCCAGGATCTTCTACAGTTACCAAGGTGTCTGACCATGGACCCCCGGCGAGGATGTGTTACGGTGTCATCTCTGTGAGACTCTGGTCCCTCCAATGTACTGTGAAATTTGTAACTTAAATCTGTGTAAAACATGTGTGGGAGAACATTTCTTTGATGACTCTAAAGAACAAAAAGTAGTGTCTTTTAAAAAACGAGGATCTACTACCAAATGCCCAAAACATTCCTCAAAAATATGTGAACTTTTCTGTAAACAATGCAATATTCCTATTTGTTCCATCTGTGTTTCCTCTAAAGAACACAACACACATGATGTTGTAGACATGTTGAAAAGCTTAGACAGCAAAAAACATATCTTACAAAAAGAGTTACAAGATTTAGAGAAATATATTTATCCTAAATATCAAGAGGTGGCATTTACTATCCCAGTTCAAAAAGCTCACCTGAATAAACAATCAAAGAAATTGACAGCAGATATCAACAAACAGGGGGAAGTGTGGCACAGAGAAATAGACACCATTATCCAGAAACTAACATCTGATGTGAATGAAATAGAATCCAAACACCTGAATGTACTAAATAAAAAAGAAATTAAAATTACACGCATTATTTCTGAAATCTCACAGAGTATTGCGGATGTTAAGAAGTTACTGGACTCCAATGATGCCAGCCTTGTCTCTGCCTACAAATCCAGGAACGCTAAATTCAGAAGACTGCCTCCTGAACTCACAGTTTTACCCTCAGAACTTCAGCAAAGAACAACGTTCAGATTTGTGTTCTGTCAGCGTTATCTATCACAACAAAAGAACAAAATGGAAACAAAATGGATTCTACTGGTTCTGAGTCCTCTCCCCCGGACTGACCACTGATTGATGTACCATGGTTCATCATAGAAATAAACACTGTGTATGATAATGCAGTTTGTCTTGTCAAAGTGATGACGAAATCTGGACGTACATTTATGATAATGAAATCATCAGACTCAACATCCAGCAAAGGGAACTAGTAAAAACAACCGACAAGTCAGGGAACAATTGCCATTGGACATAACAGTGACAATGAGTAAGGATCTAGTTTATACTTGTTACTGGAATTAATCTGTGAATATAGTGAAGAATACACAAATACAGACAGTGATCAGACTACGGGGATGGAAACCTCTCAATGTCAGTAGTACCTCTTCTGGTGACCTCCTGGATGTCATGAAGAGTGATGATAAACAAACAAAGGTTGTGTGTTAGCTCCTGGTTGTCATCGACAGTGATGATTATGACCAAACTAATTGTGCGTTTTTCTGGATACAGGGAGATACAAAGTATTCAGTATGAAGATTAAGGACAACCTCTCTATTCATCTGGGGACATCAGTGAGAACAGGAACCTAGATATCTGTGTGTCAGAACATGCAGCTCGTGCAGTAGTGGTGGTCAAAAGCGGAAAACTCCGGTTTACCTACACTGGTCCTCCCTCTACTACCATGCAAGGGACCATTCTATCCATACGGCATCATAACAGACAACCAGGGTCGGATCCTGGCAGCAGACTTTGGTAACAACAGTATCCACATCCTGGATCAGGACAGACAGTTTTTTCGCTACATTGACAACTGTCATTTACAAACTCCATAGGGTTTATGTGTGGTCACCAGAGACAACCAGTCTTTGTGGCCGAGTTCACCACAAGTAAAGTGAAGAAAACCCGTATAACACGCTATCGCGGGTTATCTCTTTTTTCTGCAATGTCGCCCCCTTCATATTCCGCATGAATCACCAAAGGAAGCATTCTATTGTTTAAATTATATGTTCTATATTGTATAATGTGCTATGATATAAAAATATCACATTGGGCCAAGGAAAGATATATGGTCTGGATAACGATTTTAAATATCCCTGTTGTGGCCTTAACCTTAAACCTTGAAACTTTGTTCATTGTCACTGTACAGCCAAAATCACATAGGGGTTGAAGTATGAGTCAGATTGGGCACAAAGGGAGAGAAAATATACTCAGGACAAGTGATGTCTGGCGGACAGATGGGCGGCCGGACGGATATACCGATCAATACAGGGCGCCCACACAGCAGCGCTCTAGATCTTATAGTTTTATCTGCATAAAAAATACCCAATTTTTTGTTCTTTTTATAATGCACAAATATACATTGAAAATTGTATAAATTAAATAATCTTATCTTGATGTTTCAACAATATAATCATAGTTCAAGATAGATTCTTTCATGATCCATTAATATAAAATATTAATGGGTTTTAAACATCGGGATTACCAAATTATATCATTATTTGAATTTTGCTAGAGAAATGATATAACATCTCATTTAATGGAATAAATATCTAGAATATGTTTTTTGTTTTTGTTTTTTGTTGTTGAGAAAATGCTTAACAGATATGATTATGTACTACGTAGAAGAATATCTTTATGAAATGAACAGAAAGTTAAAGCCCTAAGTGCTTCTCAGAAGATTTGATCACGAATCAACCAAGTTCATTTAAATATGATGTTGCAAATCGTTAATTATAAACAACGGTGTTTCTCTGTTTATAAAAATGCAACCACCAAAACATAAGCTCGCGTTTAAACCCATTTAAAGGTTCACAATGTCAAGAAAATGAACGTGTTTGCTTTTCTTTTGGTTCACATATGGAAACATATTTGCAAATGTAAATATAAAAAGTGGAATGTTAATTTTATCTTTATTCATAAAAATATAATAACATAGTACTATAATAAGAATTACAAATTGATGATTGAAATAAATGGATTCTTACTTAATCTTATAATGTACTTTGTATATTTGTAGAAACCATTTGTTACTATTAATTCTCAAAATAAGATAAGTCTTCCAAATGCATTAAATCTCATGTATAGATAAACGTGTTCCAATAAAGTTGATCAAGATAGTAACATGATGATTGTCCACTACGACATAATAACAAATATACTGTACATCAATAATAAGTTACATAAATAATAACAATGTAAATAAATGTTGTTTATAAGTTACCTGACACTGACACAAAAATTGGTAAACACTTGATTTTATAAAAATGTTTTTTTTTAAAAAGTGAAATTACATCACCATCATTCAAAACTAATTAAGAAATTAAATAATTGTCAATAATTTAAACTTTGCATTACCCTGTACTATCACCTGTAAGAATAAAAGAAAATGGATTTCTAAAACCAATATATATATATATATATATATATATATATATATATATATATATATATATATATATATATGTATATATATATATATATCAACAACTATTTGTCTTTGTTATAATAAATATGTAGGCTTCTAAAATTCTGTATCAAAATGGACATACGCTGAGTATATTATATTGCCACATTCAGACAACTTAAGGACATACAGTTCACATAGCTGCAAAGAAAAGATCTTTAGTACTAACACAATGTAAAATCGCGAGAACAAATACATTAAAACTCAGATGTAATACATCATTGGAGCAAATTATAATGGTCAACGAGCGTGAAAACTGTTTTTGTATAAACCGTTGGAAATTCAAAATTTTCATAACAAATTGTTAGCTTAATATAAAATACAAGAAAAGATATCCTCTACTATTCAATTGATATAAAATCAATATAAAAAAATCTATAATAAGTCCCAAGATATCCTCATATCATGTTAATTGTTTAATTACTCGATATTTATAAAAACCAAAAGATTCCATTGGAAGTTTACTCAAAAGTATAAAAAAAAATCAAGATTTTTCTTTTGAAACGCTCCCTTTAGTTTGTCAGGTTTCAATACGATAAAAAATCTACAGGGATTTTGCATTGCAACAGACTTGAAAGTACCGGGATGATACAATTCAATTGTACTTGTTTGATAGGTATGTGTATTTTCATTAAAAATAGCCAAAGTGTGAAGAAAAATATAACTTGATACAGACTTTGAGAAAAACAAAAGTTCATGGTTTTAGATACACACTGAATGGTTATCATATACCATTATGTACAAATCAGAGAATTGTGGGAATACATTGCCATAGGATTTTGTTTAAACAAATAATGATAAATGACATTACCCAACAAAGTACTGCAAGTTTACTGCATACGGTTGATCTACATAATAAATGCTGGACCAACATCTTTGTGTATGATTGTGAAAAAGGTGTATTCAGCTCAATGAATACCAGTACATAGAAAGAGGGCAACTGAGATCTCTTAACTATGGTTTACAAAGATGGTTGGTATTGTAGAGGGGACAAGGATTATACAAAGAAGCCACTCCATGTGACACGGTGGTGGTGACAGTGGTGTGTTTAGCTGCGGTGGATGTTGAAGTTTGCGGCTTTGTCCGCGGCAGTAATGCGGACCACTTTCTGGGGCTGCCGTGCCTCTGACTGGAGGTACTGATTTAGATCCACCCCCAGCCTGTCGAGTTCCTTGTAGTGCTGTAGTAACTGTCTGTCATCCTCCTTCTTTGCCTGTCAAATAATGAACTTCTTAAATTGAAAGATCTTTTAGAAATAGCTTGTCATCTACTTAATTGATTTTTCTTTTTCATTCTCAAATTAATTTGCATAATCATATAATTAATACAGAGCTTTTTAAAGACTGAATTCTTCCTAAGTCAAAGTAAGGAACAAGAGATGAATAATGATGTTTTTTGATTTTTAACCACACATTAAAAAGGACACACATCATTTCCTCTACCCTACCATTTTTATTAGGATCCTAGACACCCTGTGACTTCTACTTTTTATGACAGTATGTCACAACATGGCAAATTTAACGCATTATGAAACAGTTTATATTGCCAGTGTTTGGTGTCTATCTCTGTGGAGCAATGGGTGAAGCTTCTGTCTACCAACCGCAGGTCCCGAATAGCGCAGGGACTTTTATTTTCATGAAGAGCGGTAAAAATTTGAAGAGTTGATTTTTTCCCCCAAAATTAAAATATTTTTTGGTCATTTTCAAGTCCAACACATGCTAAAAATCGATATCTTTATGTAATTTATGTAATGGGCTTGTAAGTAGAACTTTTCCCAGGTGTGTGGAGGACCTTTAACTCCCTAATGTTAATCTGTAGTTCGGGTATTCTTTTTCCATACAGAGGTCTTCATGACAAAACATTTACCTCTAGTACATACATCTCTTTCTTTACAGAGTTGTCTCCATAAATAACAAAATATTTACCTCTAGTACAGACATCTTGTCTTCTACCAAGCGGTCTCTTTCCTTTTCTGTCTCCTGAATCTTCAGGACAAGTTTGTGTTCCATGGCTGCCCTGCAAAAAAAAAATTCTTGAGTGAATAAACAGGCCTAAGCAGTTTAATTCTTAAAGACCACCCTTATCATACTTGGAAATTTAGCCCGTGCATGTCTATGAATTAATGACATCAGACTTTTTCAGCAATGAAATGCAAGGCATGTTCCAGTTTGATATCATCCTGTCACTTACTTTTCCATACTCTGCTTGTGGTTCAGACTTTCAATTTCCATTGTTTGCTCTGAAAGCAAAGAGAATATGATGTAATATTATCTAGAGTACTAATCCAATTACTAATATCTGTATATTGAATAGTTTTTTTCAATAACCATGGAGTTGTTAATGAACTTGTTAGGAAATAAACATGTCCCAAAGAAAACTGCATTCCAAACTCAAAACGTCTACTCTCAGGAGTAGGGATAATTCTTACTAAGCAAGGATCAGAATCTTGTACTGTATGTTGATCAAAGGTTGGCAATAGTTCAGTGGAGTTGACTATCCACTTAAGAGGAAGGTGAGGGAAAATGTTAGTTGGTTTGTCTTTGAATGAAGTAATATTTTTTTTAAGTGTGCATGTAGAAGTGGGAATGCCAGCACAATAAAAAGCTTCAATCTGTGTGTGTATTTGTAGTGTGTGTGTGTGTGTGTGTGTGTGTGTGTGTGTGTGTGAGAGAGAGAGAGAGAGAGAGAGAGAGAGAGAGAGAGAGAGAGAGAGAGAGAATGAGTGTTTACAACAGAAACCAGAGGATATGTAAGTCACAACTGTGTGACTGAGCAAATAAGTAGAAAAAGGTATTTAGAGTGATTTAGTCAGACAGGGATGAATGTAATGAGCATAGCTTGTTTAAATCAATGAGACAGTAAGAGGATGAGCAAGTGAAACAGTGTAGGACAGTGATCAAATTAAGTTTAAGATGGTAAATGAGTGAAAGAGTGAGCAAGACAGCAAGTGAACACCGAGTACATGACAAAAAACAAATACCGAGCTGTAGACGGTCACTGTCATTCTTCAATTTCAGGTCAGTCATGTTTTGCTGTTGTTCTTCTTTTTCATACTGAAAACAATTCACTATTACATTCATTGATAAGAAGTTTTGCTTTTATATAGATACAATATTGTTTTGGCAAGTTGCAAATCTCACAAAATTATGCATAAATTAAAGAATTGGAAGACCTGAAAAGTGATTTGTAGTAGTCAACAGATGAACTTGATTTTAATTCAATTCCAAAACTAACAAGTTAATTATCACATCTGATGAAATTATATATTAATATATGTAAAATTAAATAAATTTCTGGTGTATAGAATTCTAAGAGTTAAATCTTAAGGCATAATTCTAGATACTGACGGCGAGTTTGAGCCTTGTTCGAGTCTGAATTGACGCATCATGGATACGCTGAAGCTCCGGATGAGCATGGTACCCACGATACACCATTTTGGAGATTTCGTAGCAATCCTTTTGCTGCGTTCCACCAGATGAGGGTAGTTAGCAAGATCATTCAGTTCTGAGGATTTCTCCATAAACTCAATATAGCTGAAAAGTAATAAAATTTTAAAATAATCACTCATTAATAGTTTGTCATGGTGATCCTAAGTTTAGAAAAGCAAATTTAAGCCTTTTATAGATCACTTTAATATTTTTTTGTTGCTAAATTGGCACACTTTGGCCAACTGTACATGTACGTGGTCTAATAAGTTGAAATCCTTGTCCCATTCATCAAGTATTCATCAAGAAAAAAATATTCATCTGTTAGTAACTATAATAAATTCATTTGCACAATTATTAACTTGTCCTAAGAGATTAAAGGTACCTGTATTTAGCCGCAAAGGCCACCACATCAGCACAAACACAACTGTGGAAGAAAAAAAAAATTTTTGTTATAAAACGTATTATTAAAATTTACACAACAGCTGTATACTAAAATTTTGATACTGATTTTTCATGATGTTTTTAAACAACTAGCAAACTATGATCTTAATTAAAATGACAATTAAATGTAAAAATATATCTACTTTATAATGTCTGCAATTGGATCTTTTGTGGCATTCAGCTGAAAGAAGCAAAGATACTGTGGAATGATTAGAATTTGTGGTGGCTCAATTTTCATGGTATTTGTGGGGAGCCCTCCCCCACGAATTTACATCCTCTGCGAAAACAATTTTTGAAAGAGTTGGTTTTCTTACTGAAACTGAAAAACGACGCCTCCACGAAATTACAACCCCAGGTATAAGCAAAAAACCCACAATCCACGAAAATTGGCCCCCACGAATTTAAATGATTCCACAGTATCTAATCACTCCGTGTATCACACCTTACACTATAGAATGAATAGAAAACAAGTAAATGTACATGTATTTAAAGTTTATGTGGTTGTAATATGGTTTAGAAGGAATGAGACTAAAGGCAGCTCCCTGCACACCATGTGACCTTTATTATGACGTCACACACTCACAAAGTGAAAGTAACCCGATGTCTGTAAGCACATACGTCTAATGCCTGTTTTTTACACACGGACATGTAAGATAATATATTTTTTAAATGTTTAACTGCAATGTCACAAAGTGAAGAAGTGTTTATGTATTGTTACATACCATATATTTATATCTGTGTGCGTAGAATAAGATGTAACCACCCCCCCCCCCGCCACCCGTCGTTTATAAAGTCTTATGTCAGTATCTTGTAGTGTACTCTTTCAACATGCACCCCGATCCTCTCAACCTATGCCTATGGTGGGTCGATCTTCCACTCCCCCATCCCCCATAATCACACATGAACTTTTGCATGCATTAAATAATTTTTAATTAATATCGTAACTTTACGTACAGTGAATTGATTTATTGTAAAGTAATTTAGTAAATTATTGATTTAATTTATTTCCAAACATGCAACATTGGATTGATTGGCAGCATATACTTTAGAATACTAGTAGCTAGGGGATATGTTGGTGATAAATTCTAAAATTTTATGTTAACCAGTCCAAAATGTGTATTTGTATGTGCATTATATATGCTTTAAAATGCACCTCTTTGCATATATGCATCAACATATTGGGGAAGGATATTTAAATAAAACTCGCTTATAAATGTATAGTAAAAACTAATTAAAAGACAATGGTCTGATACATAAAATGTTTGGGAAAATAAATGTATTAATTAGGTATATTGCAATGCATGTGCAAATTTCTGGTATAGTTTTAAACAATTATTTTAAGAATGGTACAATATTTTATTTGTCAAGTAGGTCTGAAGTGCAAAATAATTATACCCGCACTTTCTAAAGAAAGTTCGGGTATATTGTTGTTACCCTGTTCCGTCTGTCCGTCCGTCCGTCCGTCCGTCCGTCTGTCACGTTTTACTTTCTCAAACTGCTCTTACATCTTATAAAACAGCAAACTGAACTCTTGGAGTATGATTTGGGGTGTCATGTTGTTTTGTAAAAAGGTTTCAAAAATTCTCTGGTAGTCCTGGGGGTCAAATAATTGGTAAAAAATGACGTTTTTTGACCAAAAAACCTTCTTCCTCGAACTCCTTTTACATTTTCAACAGTAGACAAATCATCTCTTGGAATATGTTTTGGGGTGTCCTATAGATGCGCAATAAGGTTTCGGAAATTTCAATTTTGTCTTGGGGGTCATTAAATGGCTGAAAAATGACGTTTTTTCTTTTTTACAAAAAGTCTGGTTTCAAAAAACGTCAATTTCATTTTGCAATAGCCTAATGATCTAATAGGATATGTTTCGGGGTGTCATGTTGACGTGTAATCATGTTTCAGAATTTTTGTTTTTATCACGGGGGTCTGTGGGCATCAAAAAATGACGTTTTTTTTGCAAAAAAAATATGGTTCCCAGAACTCCTCTTACAATTTATGCAGTAGCTATGTCATCTCTTGAGATATGATAGGGACTGTCCTATAGATGTGCAATAAGGTTTTAAAAATTTAAATTTCATCCAGGGAGTCAAATAGTAGCTGAAAATTGACGTTTATCACTCCTAAAAAACCTACTTCCCAGAACTCCTCTCATGATTTAATAAATAGCCACATCATATCTTGGGGTATGATACGGGCTGTCCTTTAGTTGTTCAATAAGGTTTTAAAAATTTAAATTTCATCCAGGGAGTCAAATAGTAGCTGAAAATTGACGTTTATCACTCCTAAAAAAAACCTACTTCCCAGAACTCCTCTCATGATTTAATGAATAGCCACATCATCTATAGGGATATAGCAGGGGCTGAGCCATAGATATGCAATAAGGTTTTAGAAATATAAATTTGATTCTGAGGGTCAATACTATCTGCAAAATGATGTTCCGTCCCATAAAAAAACCTTATTCCTGGATCTCCTCTTATATCTTGTGATTGAAATAATGTACCATAAGATGCATGAGGAGGAAGAATATATAAAATTATGCTTTAGGGGTGGGGATCACAAGCATTTTTTTTCAAGTTATTTGATCATTTCTGATTTTGGAAGGGTGGGGTGGGGTTAAGGTGACCCCCAGAGGCCATGACCTAGCTACTAATACCACAAAAAGATTTGCCTTGACATGGTCATGGTTCAAGAAACAAAAATATATATGGTTTAGGAGTAGGGATTTCGATGATTTTGAGGATATTTTAAAAATATTCAACTATTCATGTTTTTTTTTTTTTTGTTTTTTTTTTGGGGGGGGGGGGATTCAGAGTCTCTTCTCACATTTTTACAGTAGCAAAATCATTTCTTGCTTGGTATTTTTCTGTATGATGTCAGATGTACATAAAGAGATTTTGGAAATTTCTTTTTAATCTTAAAGATAAACAAAATGTTATATGTAATTGTAGAAATTGTAGCGTCAGTCAACAAAACCTAGAGCTTGCTGTAAAAAAAAAGCAGGGTCAACATTGGGCTAGGGCTAGGAATTACACTACATATGAATAAAATAGGTTACTTGATTAGTTCCAACTCTGGAAAGTCACTGGGCATCTCAAAGGGGGCATAACCTATATACATGTACCAATTGATGTGCAGTGACACAAGAAGGAAGAATAAATATGGCCTAGGGGTGGGGATCTCAACAGTTAATAATATGTATTATCATTTCCTATTTCAGAGGAGGGGGTGTTTAAAAACAACTCCAGGGGGTGGGGGAATGACCCAAGGGGCAGGGGCCAATTTGTCTTAAATGTATCTTGACATGATCAGCAGAATTGGACAGAATGATCACTATAGGGCATCTGCAGAGTGGGGCCCTAAATAGTTACAAAATCAATCTACAAAAAATATTGATAATATGTTATACATGTATTTAGAAATGTCTTTATTTTCAAAATGGTTAACAAATTAATCAGTCAAAATGAGTTATAAATAACCGATTGGCAATTCTGCAATTGATTGCATGATCCCTAGTATAATATCACATGTATTTTTTTTTATATATAATTATACATGTATGTTAACAATCAGGATTAAAATGCACAAATTTTCATGAGTCATAAATCTTGACATACCACATATCTCTTGACAAAAAAGAATAAGCAATTTAAAATAAAAGAAAATTAGTCATTAACTCTTTTGCTATTACTGGTGTATGATGATGGGGTGGGGGTATAATGGGAAAAAAAGCTGCAGCATGCCTTCATTCTCACTAAAAATGTATATCTAATCCACACATCCTGGGGATGGGGAACGGTTAAGGCCCCTTCCCCTTCCTTCCTATTATAACTCATATAATGAAAAAATAAAAAAAATCTGCAATTAAAATGACAGAAACTGTAGATAAGCTTATCTAAATAAAGATGCTGGCAAAGGGAGATCACATTTTAGAAAGTGAAAGTAAAACTTAACTGTTTTGTATACCGGTGTCTCATAATATTGCGCTTCTACATGTATTATACTTACCTATATTGGTCAACATCATAATGATAATCCAATTAGCACAATACGAACTCCTTTAGCTGATTACCACAAAAGAAACATTTATTCATGTTAATTAATCCTATTCTGCATATCAAGAAAACTTTTGCATGTACACCACGTGAAACCCATCTAACCAAAGAGCTGGGTAAAACTAGTACCCGATGCAACCTGTACACCTCTATTGTGTACGTAACTTCAGACAAAGATCTTTTAATTGTAACATATTGCATGTGGCCTTCTTTTTGACTAAAACTAGTACAAGAGAGTGTTATTTAGAGGCAAACACTTGGTGCGGGTATTACTGTCTAATGACAGCATCTAGTTAGATTTTAAAATACTTGTATATATTTTAAACAAGGCCCAAAGCCTTATTAAACTGTTACCTGAGCAAAAATGCAACCCTTTTGAAGATTAATCAAATGATATTTTGATAATTAAATAATGATAATTTGATAATTGATTTCATTCAAAATAAACTTTAATAGAGGAAAATATCTTGCTCGAATCAAAATTAATAGTGATATGATGAATCAATTCAATCGAGTTACCCAGCTCTCAAAATCATATAAATGATTCAAAATGTACAAGTTATAAAAACATATACATGTAGATATACATGTAACCAGTGTAAGTAATTAATATTAAATGTTTGTTAAGGCACCCCTCCTTCCTCTCCACCAGAAAAAAAATACCTACCGGTACAAGAATTGTGACCAAAGAGTCATGAAGTTAAAAAAATTGTGTTGTATACCTGCCTAAGTGCTCATCCTAACCTGTACTAAAATTGCCCTTTGTTAGGTTTAATGTTTTATATGTGACAAGTCAAAGCTCCCCCACACCCCTTACAGCACCACTACCCCTGACTCGGTGGTCATGAATTATCAAAATTCTAGATGAATCCTCTGTGTTCATCACAGACATGTACATGTACTTGCATGCCTGCAGTGTCTTATACATGTAATAGAAAAAAGATTTTTAAAGAGTTAAACTATATGATCAAAAGGGTCTGCCCTAAATAAGAGCCCCTAGCCCTGGGAACATAGTCACAATTTTGGTAGAGGTCTCCCTGCTAGTCCTAACCATGCACTAATTTTTCCAACTAGCAATCTAATTAAAATTAGATGTTAGATCCGCTCGCTTACTCGCTACACAAGTGTTTTAATTAGACTGTCCAGCTATATGCTCAGAATTAAAGAGAAAGATATTTAAATAATAAATAAATACTCATTATGTTTTAACAAGAGCTCCACTTTAAATTGAGTCAATCTTGCTTAATGATATGATACAAATCATATTATACATACTATGTCATGATACATGATGCAACATGATACAAAAACAATATATTATACATTATTGTATAAAATCATACAGTATTATATGATACACAATTGCATCAAATTATATAACATTGTATCATATCATTTGATACAATATTCTCTATCATATGATACAATGTCGTATTATAAATCTGATACAAAATTGTGTAATTTTTTATCATATCTTGTGATATCTATTGTCATTTTTACATGATTTGAATGATGATAATCATATCAATTATATCATATTGTATAAGATATTAGGACATTAGCTTTACTTGTATCATATCATGATATAGATCATTAGCTATAATTTGCATATAATGTTATCATATTGGTCATGTTGGTAATACCTTGTCTTAGTGAGCTTTGTAATCTTTGATAACCTATGTTTAAAATATCAAAACAAAACCATGTCTGTCATCAATTAAGATTTAATTTACTAATTTGAACTGTGAATTAGAATACAAAAAACGTAAATGACTTTCAATTGAAAATAGCAATATGTATGCTGAGTTGGCCTTGAACGAGGTCAAAAAGAGATGACGAGGTATACAGCATGGTGTAGGAAGATATGTTTAACACAAACTGTGAAAGGGAATTAAATTGAACAGTGAATTCCAGTTTCACATATAGATGGGTGGTAGTACAGAGAAAATCAACCATAGATGAATATGACTTGTAGAGGACGGTTTAGCAACTTTAGCCAGTGCACAACTCCATTGCTGCCTCATTCCTATGTCCACTTATATACATGATGTGAAGTATTAGCTTAATGGATTTTTGGCTAGTTATGCAGCACATCCCACGATATGGGGAACCTGCTGGAGATTATGTTTCACTGTTCGATTCCTTGTCAGAACTAACTGTTAATTCTCTTTCATTTTCATCTTCTCTGGAGAAGGTCCTAAAAATTCAAAACAAAAATCTTGAAATTGAAAATCTTTTACATAAATTTAAAATGCACTAAAGCCTATTCTTTCTTTTTTTTTTAACATACACTGACAAAGCTAACAATGTTTTATCACATGTTTAGTTCAATATGCAGTGGATATCGCTCATGAAGTAAATTTTTTGTATTACACTGTGTATTCTTCCCCAATATGTCGTCTTAATCAACCATACTGTAGGTTTAAGTCTGATGATTGACGAAGAATGAAAAAGTATCAAAATATAAAAATTGAAAAGTTCAGAGTTTTAAATGTGAACGTGAAACCTTCAATGTTGTTTAATAATTTTTTTTTCATAAATTGATAAGATTATGTTTGAAAGTGAAATGTTTGACATTTGTTAAGCTTGGAACTTTTTTTTCATGCATAAGGTAGTTGACGTCTTGACATTTATAGTTCTAAAATATTGGAGTTTAACAAAAGACATGGTAAAGCATGTGATAAAAGAATCTCTCATGATTTGCATTCTTATGGTATATGATTTTTACCCAACTCATTGTGTGTATTCTATCCTCTCAAAAATCATATACTATTGTAATTATGAGAGATCCTATATATATATATATATATATATATATATATATATATATATATATATATATATATATTAGTTAATTACATATAGACGACCACTTGACGTCATAAAATTAAACCATTATTTGCTATAGAGCAGATGCATATGCCAAAATTGAGACGTTTAGGTAATACAAAAATGCTTCACTTTGTTGAAACTGCATGCAAATCTCTGAGTTTTTAAACACTCTTCATTATGGAAAGACAAATGTCAAAAATATTTATTTCAATCTTTCTCTCTCTAAGATAATCATATCTCTTTCAACAACTACGGCCTAGTTAAAAATAGGTTACCCATTAATGAAGAGTTGATGAAATCTAGCAAGTTTTAATACAAACAGGACACATTTTTCTCATTCATCATCAGACAAGTGGGTCTATTAAAGCACTGGATGTGGGAACAGGGTCTGGCTTATGTGGGTATTTCAATTCCTTACTGAGCTGTAACAAGCAAATGTCTGAACTTTAGTATAGATATATTTAATAGACACGCATATATATACAGACATTGTATTTTATGTCAATCTAAAATTGACTACAGTGAACAAATACTGATAACAGTGACCTGAGAAATTGATTACATTGACCAGAAACTAATTAGAATGACCAGATGCAAGTCTCTGTATAACATAGGAGCACCATGAATAAAACTAAAGGATTCATAGTATCCCAATGTATTGAGTAGTATTATCAAACAGCACAGGTTCTTTTTTTAACACTTAGAAAAATAGAAACATGTTACCATTAGGTTAACTTTGAATTACAGTACATAAATTTCTTTTACTGTCATATAGTACATTACAAATTTTACGTTTATAATATGCATGAACATATAAATTATGTTGAACCTACTGCATGATGAAAAAACTTGAAACTTACAGAGCAATGAGAGCATGTGAGTGATCATACTCGGAGATCTCGGTAGTTGTAGCTATTTCACTGTCTGGATCAAGTGAGAGCTTTTCATTGACTGAAGAAAATGAGGCACAATTGGAGATATTAATGTAAAACCTAAGAATTTGAATCAAGATACATGTAAATAATGTTAAGAAAATGTCAATGACCAATTGTAATAATAGGAATCTCTTTAAAACACAAAATTACAATGACATACTGAGAGCTCTAGTGAAGTCTGCATGTCGATTACCTAATTGTTTTAGTCTGCCTAGTAAGGTGTAGAAAGTTAACTTTATCACCAAATAGATGACAATACTAGGGCCCCTGAAAAACAAATAGAAATCTTTCAATCAGTATTGGCACAAGAATCATGTCTTCCACTTCATTTATTGATCGCATCTGAAAACACCAAAAATTTAGCAAGTGTACAGAACAAAATGCCATACCATTCTAATAAGTCAGACTCCCACTGTGCCAATGAAGGACACTCTGATATTGTGTAGGTCACATTTGGAGAGTGGCAGCTTATATGCAGAAGGAGTTATATCCACTGGTTGACCAGGACGCTTATAAAGAATCACCCCAGCTGGCTGACTGGTTGGAAGGATTCTGAAACAAGAAAAGCATGCTTTAAATACATGTAGAATGGCAGCAGTACAAGGGCACACAGCAGACTACTGTACAGCATATACTAAATAATTGTGTCAGGATTAAAGAGAATCATGCAAACCTTATAAAGGATAAAATTTAAAAATGTCAATCTTACAGAAGTATATACTGTAATTGTAACATTTTACCTTGAAGATTGATTTCATCACAGATTTTTAATTATAATAGGCAAGTCAAAAACTTTTTTTATTATCACTAATTAATCCCCCTTTTTTTATTGTTGCTCAGATTGAGTCAAATCCCTGTGATGATTAGGACCTGTAAAACTGCACAACTTTTAATTATCTAACACGTTACAATACACTTCTATGAAACCAAAAACCATAAGATTTATTCAGATTACGATATTTCTCTAGATACAAGAAAAATCTGTGTATATATAATGCATTAGAGGCAATAAAATATCATCAAAAAATTCGTACATACCTCGCATGAGAACCATTCCTGAGCGTCTTACTTGTTATGTTGAATTAAAGTGAAAGCAAAAGTTCAATTGCGCATGCGCAACTGTGTAGCAGGGAGCTGCCGAAAGCTGCATTCGTTTTAGTATGACCGTATATACAAGACATGACACATTGGCAGTTTTACCCACGGGCTTTGGTAAAAGCATAATATTTCAGCTCCTTCCCTTCCTGTTTCAGAGGAAACTCGGTCGACAGCAACTCATGATAAGTTTGATAGTCACGCCTCTGAATTCGATCATGCAGGATCAAGTTCGATCGCTATCCAAACTTGGTATAAATGCCTGTTACCTTAATATTGAAGGTACAGGTGTTAAAACCTTCGATGCGGTTAAAAGATATGTGTTGTACAGTGAACGAAAGTTATCAAGTTTACATTAATAAATTTCTTATATTAATAGTTATTATTATACCATGTATACCTGAAACGATCTACAGAAATACCTTCATGTATAAAATTATGTAACCGGAACAAGTACGACAAGGGCAATAACTCTTGTGATCAAAGTAACTCTAATGTCAAATACTGGCTCAGATAAAAATCAACCCAGGTAAGGAGATTCCTGAACTATGGTCAACACTTGTAATGAAAACACCAGTAAGATTTAACACAATTTATTAATGTTTGTAGAGTTGATTTAAGTCAAGGATAGCAACAAGAATTTTATAATAATAGACGAAAATATGGAAATTAACAAACAGAAGTACTCAAAGGGAAAATTACTCTGAAAATATGTATAATCTGAATTAATAATGAACTGATATTACAATGGATACTTGATAATTGAATTAATTTCTACAATTAATAAAAAAAAAATAAGAAAATGCAAAAATGCCAAATAATTGCCAAAAATCAAAATATGCTCCTACTGGGCCACCATAGAATCTAACAATAGATTTAATAATAACAGACGAGGAACGATGAATAAGGAACGAGCTACATCTCTATAAATATTAAATTTCTCCTCTATTACAAATAAATGTAAAAATGACTAAGATAATCCTCCTTATAAAAATAAGTTATCCACAACACCTTGAACCAGGACTGGGAAAGGGAAAACCTATCTAAACTTACACTCCAAACCCTAAGGAAAATCTGTATTATATAAAAAAAATGCTTTAAACCCTACAAAAATGAACTAAATCCTAACTCTACATAAATCATGCTTTAATATACTAAACCTAACTCTAATCTATTCATAGCTGTAAAACCAAGAGGTTTAAGTGCCAAGAATAGAAAGGGAGACTTACCATAAGGTAATCACTCCCTAACCCAAGTGAAGAAAACTGACCGAACACTCTCTTATATATACCTGTATTCTATTCACTAATTTTAACCAATGAAAACCAAAGAAACTAGAGTAACTTAGCCAATCAGAGAACAGGTAACTTTATAACTTAGGCAAAAGTGACAACATGGATACTATTTCCTGTAGAAGTGTAACTATAAATAGGATAATTTTTAACTTGTTCAAAATATGAGAGTAGAAAGAATTAAATGATCAACAGTAAGTATTTGAACCTTAAGAATGACAATAAACAGTTTAAACTGTAAAAACTTAAAAAAAAAATGCAAATTGTATAATGAAAATAAACAAATTTGTTACAATATATTTATTTATTCATGGTTTGTATAAGTTAACACAAAGATATGCAGGTCCAGAACAATCACTAGATTTAGCACCCTACGTAGCTTGATTTCCTTACATAGCTTTATTTAATACCTACCTGAAGTAAGTTTCTTTAGCTACTCAATCATACTTTAATCCTAAATGGGCATTTGTACTAAAAGTCACACTTAGGTGCAGCAATAATTTTCAACTTTGAACAGATCTGAAAACAATTCATCAAAAATTCACTCTCAAAAATGTTGCTCTGTTTGCACAAATGCAGTCAAAGTTCTGAAAGTTTTGGGGCTATGTGTAACTGTTTATGTGTTACCAAACAGCTACTTCTTAAATGGAATAACAGAGAACAGTTCTGGTTAACATGATAACTGATTGGTGATAACATTCAGCACAATGTGCATGATGTGAAGTAATCACACTTATCCATGCCTCATCGTACACAAGGTGTCATACAGTTACTCAAACAATAGAAATGCATGTTTTCCTTAAAACTGCTCAAAAGCAGTTGTTTTAGTTGTTTCAGATGTTTTAACTATTTTTGCTCTGGGTTGCTTTTATAAAACTACATAGTACAAATATAGGTTGATAGTTCCCTGTTACTTTTTGTCTGTTTTACATCAAAAAGCAAAATTGCATAAAGGTAGCTAAATAAACCTACTTCAGGTAGATAAATAAAGCTATTTAGGTAAATCAAGCTACAGAGCTAAATCTAGTGATTGTATCAGACCTGATATGCTCTATGAAGGATTTTTTTCATTTTATGTGCATTATAAAGTTCTAACATTAGAGGTTGCCCTTAGGAAATATTTGAAGTCAGTTTATCTATTCATTATGTTATTTGGTTTAATCGAATTAAATAGAACACTTCATGATTTTAACTTCAAAATTTTAGTTATTTGCTTTGATCAATGAAGGTCATAGTAAATACATTCAGACTATCATTTTAAAAAGCTGATTGTAGGCTATGTATTTCTGGCTTTCCTATTTCATGGAGTATTAAAGAAACTTGCAAGCCCCATATCATTGACTTATATACTAAAATTTAAAAAGCAAATCAATTACAGTTTACAGGATGAAGATGATTCAGAGAAAGTTGAGAATCTTGTAATTTCTAGTGCTCCTTTACAAGATATAAAGAATGGTAAATTTTGTTTGATTTATGCCCATCCTGAGACTTTAGTGGAAAAGAAAGACTTTGGGAAAATTCTGCGTAGTAAATTGTACCAAGAAAGAGTCTGTGCTGTTGTTGTTGAAGAAGGTTCACATCGTTTCAGAATGGTAAGCAGTTATATAATCGAAGCCAAAGGTATACATGTATACTGCATACAGGGAAATATTCGCCCCCGTTTTATTTTCGCACCTTTCGCCCTCGTTGTCAGAGGGCGAATTTAAGAATGGGCGAATTATATGTTACAAATAATATTTCTTTTAACAAAACTGCATCTGGGTGAATTCAAGACGGGGCAAAACCGTTTGCAAGTGTAAAAGGGCGAAAATTACCCTGTATACAGTATGAAGTGAAACATTGGTCAATGTACGAAGGTTCAATTCCTTCCCTAAGCTGTAAAATACAAGTTGCTGGTTGCCAAGTGGGTAAATTGCTTAGTGGCCCCACCTTGACTTATTTATATATCTTGTTAAAAATGCATGAAGGCCATTAGGCCTAAGGATTCCCATTTTAACAGATAATAAAATGTAGAATTTACAAGTAATTTTAATTAACGACAATCTAATATTGCTTATCAATAATATAAATAATAACTTCTTGATGATGAAAAGGGTCTGTATTACAATATTACATGTACATGTATTTATAAATATCAAACTTATTGTAAAATACCAGTACTGTAAACATACATATTAGCACAATTGGCTTCAGCTAGGAAGTGTTAATGTTGGAATTATATATAAACATATGTAACAATTTGGGCCATAGATATCAGCCTCGATAGCTCATGAATTCTGAATTATTCAATTACTATGTTTTTCCAAGGGGCAAAGAATTTCGAAATTCCTTTGAAAAACTTGACTGTTTGACCTGCCTTTTCCCAGATGTGCCTCATTTGGCCCTTACTGCAACTGCAACAAAATCAGACATGGCAAGACTTACTGAAGTTTTACAATACAGAAACACACAATATGTCATTTCAAATCCAGACAGACCCAACATTTATCTAGAGATAAAAAACCGTCTACCAAATATTCACAAATTTGAAAAATTGGACAAAATTCTGGATGAGATCTTAACAGAATTCAGTGAAAAGCTTGAGAACTATCTGGTAACAATTGTTTACTGTGACAATTTAGAAGCAATAGGCTATGGTTATGTGTATACTGAGCAGAAACTTGGAGCCAGTGCCTATACACCAGAGGAACAAATTCCTGAAAATCGTATTTTTGGACAATATCATAAAGACTACTACAACGAAATGAAATTGCATATTGTCTCTGAGTTATCAAAACTTAAGCCGAAATTGCGACTAGTTTTCACAAGCGTTGCTTTGGGAATGGGACTGAATGCCCCTTCAATCTCTCGGATAATTCATTTTCGCCCACCGACCACTTTAGAGAAGTACTTTCAAGAAGTAGGTCAAGCTGGACTTTCTGGACAGAGTGCAAAGGCAGTCATGTATGTACTTCAACAAGAATGATGTTGCCAGCAATCAAAAGGGTTTGGATCCTAGCATTAAGGAATATGTCAATACAGAGGAGTGTTTTCGGAAATATCTCATGAAAAATTTCAGGTTTGATAACGTTGAGTACAGCAGAATGCCTGAACTGTGCTGCTCAAATTGCAGAAAAATGCAGAAATCATAACTGGATGTGACAAATAATTACATGAAAAATTGTACATGTACTAGCCCATATGTTTTCAAATAAAGACAATGGAACAGATAAACAGTCTATATGATTCCAAGAAATGAACTATTGCATTGAAAGTTTGCTGGTCATTTTTACAATTCACCCAAATTACATAGTATTTGAGTTATATATACATGTATTGCGAATTGCAATAATCATTACTTGTATGTAATGCTGATTGAGGTACAGTTCATTTGACACAATAATAACCTTTTCAAAATCAAAAGATTTACACGTACAAGTATAATGTACTGGTATTAAACAAGTGCAAAACAATTCAACAGTTAAGTACATAATATGGCGATAAAACATCACTGTCCGTCATCCACATCATCTCCTTCTGCTTCCTCTTCGTCCAAATCAAAGATTGGTATCCCAAGCTTAAGGTGATTTGCAGTTAAAACACTATGTTTGAACATGTTCTTGTCAAATTTAAATGGTGTTTTAGAGACCTTGTTTGAAAGCTCTCTGCCAGGAACATGGTTCCATATGTTCTTCTGTTTTAATGCATTTACTAATGTTCCTCTCTCTTTTATTTTCAAACTGCTGCCAAAGTTGGCAGCAATTTCACTTATGACAGGAGCGGCCTTTGAGATGGTCACTATGGCATGCTCAGTCTTGTTTGCACCTAAGCCCCTGATTAGATCTTTCAATACTCTGACTTCATTTTCTTTCTCCATGTCTGCGGCTTTATTCTTACCTTTGCCTCCTTTTGGGTTTACAAAAGATGATAACCGAACACGCATTGAAAGTCGTGGGGAGAGCATCACTTCAGTTTTAAGAATGTAATCTATGCACTCTACAAAGTACTTGGATAGAGCACTGTGACTGTAGAAAAAGGGTATCATCATTTTCAATATCACATTCGTGCAATATATGTCTCCTTCTTTGATTGTGTCTTTGAAGCTGAGAACAACATAATACCACTGAATAAAATTGCGCACATAGTTATTCAAGTCGTCTGATGCAGACTGCATTACTGTCATGTTGATTACTTCATTTTCAGTTGGCAAGCAAACTTTCCAGCCAGTCTTTGAACAAATCTTCTCTTTGGGAGTTGAGAAGACAAAACTTTAATTTGTTATTCACACATAATGGAAATGATAAAGTATTTCCCTCAATTTTGCCTGTGACATTCACCGTCGTTCCTGTAGCTGGAACTGAAACTTCCAATTCCACTGTCTTAACATTCAGTTCGCCATCCTGCATTGAAAAATAGTTACGAATAATATACTGGTATCTAGTAATCAATTAATTAAATTAGAAATACATGTATTATTGAATCTATGAACAAGGCCTACATACATCAAGCTAAAAAGAAGCTAAGCTAGAGTCCAGGATCTCCTCCATTAGAGCATCAAAGATTTCCTCTTTTGGCTTGTTCTGCATGTACTTAATATTGTCTTTCAGCAATGGATGTTTTGGAAGGTCCTCTAAGTTCTCCATGTTGAACATCTTCATGGCTAGAACCAGGAGGTATGACTTCCCTGCTAGGAGTACAAACTCTTCATGTGCCTGATATACATAATAAAATAAATTGAGTATCTGGGATATAACAACTCCATGGAAAAATATCTGTGATTAAAGTACATGTACATATAAATGAAAGAACCATGACTACATCCTTTAAATATATGTGCTTTACTTAATACTGATGTCATTTAAAAAATTTAAGAAAAGGATTAATGAAATTACTACATTTACTAACCTCAAACCTGCTTTTCACTTGACCATTAACATTTGTTCTTTGAATGAGCAGTTTCATATTTGCAAGTGTTGCAGCATCCCAACCACATTTTGTAGAGTAAAATCTTTTGAATAACTTCTAAAAAAAAAAGAACTTCACCCATTTAAAATTATTTTAGAACAAGAGGCCCATTGGCCACATCGCTCACCTGAGCGACAATACGCATGATAAAATCAGAATAATGGAGTTATAATACAAAAATATCTGGACAAAGTGGTATAATACACGTAGATCCTGTATAAATAAAAATCCACCCCCCCTGGATATCTTATGTTTATAATCAAGTCCCTTTTCTAACAGGATTTTATAGTCATATCACATGTTGAGCATTGCAGTTCTCAAAAAGATCCTAAACAATTGTTTATATATGGGATATGAACCTACATCAAACTCTAAACCCCTTGTGAGGCCCAAGAATCATCCAGAGGCCAAAGTCTAAACAATTTTAAAGAATCAGCAATATGTAAAAATGCTTGCATATAAGTAAAACCATATACAGTATAATAGCATTTCAGTTTTTGTGAATAATTAAAATGATTTCCTTTGTACAACTGAATCCCCAATGTGGCCCCACCCTACTCCTCAAGATTTTGATTTACACGAATTTGAATCCACACTATCTGAAGTTGCTTTCACAAAAGTTACGGCTTTTCTAGGCAAATGGTTTTTTAGAAAAAGATTTTAGGATTTTTCTTTATATATATTCCTATGTAAAAATTTGTCCCCCCCCCCCCCCCCCTCATTGAAATCCCATCCTACCTCCGGGGATCATGATTTGAACAAACATGAATCTTCACTACCTGGGGATGCTTCCACACAAGTTTCAGCTTTTCTGGCTGATTGGTTTCTGAGAAGAAGATTTTTAAAGATTTATTCTATATATTCCTATGTAAAAATTTGACCCCCCCACCCCCCATAGCCCCACCCTACGCCCAGGGTCATGAATTTCACAACTTTGAATCTACACTACCTTAGGATGCTTCCACATACGTTTCAGCTTTCCTGGCCAAATGGTTCTTGAGAAAAAGATTTTTAAAGATTTCCTCTATATATTCCTATATAAAAATTTGACCCACCCATTGTGGACCCACTCTACCCCCGGGGGTCATGATTTTCACAACCTTGAATCTTCACTACCTGAGGATGCTTCCACATAAGTTTCAACTTTCCTGGCCAAATGGTTTCTGAGAAGAAGATTTTTAAATTTTTACTATTTATTCCTATGTAAAAATTCGACCCCCATTGTGGGCCCACCCTACCCCCAGGGGTCATGATTTTCACAACTTTGAATCTACACTACCTGAGGATGCTTCCACACAAGTTTCAGCTTTCCTGGCCAAATGGTTGTTGAGAAGAAGATTTTTAAAATATTTAACTCTATACATTCCTATGAAAAATTCTACCCCCCTCCCCCCATTGTGGCCCTACCCTACTCCCGAGGATCATGACATTTACAAATTTACAAATTTGAATCTTCACTACCTGAGAATACTTCCACATAAGTTTCAGCTTTTCTGGCCAAATTGTTTCTGAGAAGAAGATTTTTAAAGACTTATTTGAAAATTCGACCCCCCCCCCCATTGTGGCCCCACCCTACCCCCGGGGGTCATGATTTTCACAACTTTGAATCTACACTACCTGAGGATACTTCCATACAAGTTTCAGCTTTCCTGGCTGATTGGTTTCTGAGAAGAAGATTTCTAAAGATTTACTCTATATATTCCTATGTAAAAATATGGCCCCCATTGTGGCCCCACCCTACAACCGGGGGTCCTGATTTTCACATCTTTGAATCTACACTACCTGGGGATGCTTCCACACAAGTTTCAGCTTTCCTGGCCAATTGAATCTTGAGAAGAAGATTTTCAAAGATTTAACTCTATATATTCCTATGTAAAAATTTGACCCCCCATTGTGGCCCCACCCTACCCCCACGGATCATGAATTTCACAACTTTGAATCTACACTACCTGAGGATGCTTCCACATAAGTTTCAGCTTTCTTGGCCAATTGGTTCTTGAGGAGAAGATTTTTTAAGATTTACTCAATATATTCCTATGTAAAAATTTGACCCCCAATTGTGACCCCATCATACCCCCAAGGGGTCATGATTTTCACAACTTTGAATCTACACTACCTGAGGATGCTTTCACATGAGTTTCAGCTTTCATGGCCTAATGGTTCTTGAGAAGAAGATTTTTGAAAGTTTCTCAAAAATTTTCAATAATTCCTCATTATCTCCCCACGTAAAAGGGTGTGGTCCTTAATTTTCACAACTTTGAATCCCCTTTGCCTAAGGATGCTTTGTGCCAAGTTTGGTTGAAATTGGCCCAGTGGTTCTGGAGCAGATGTTGAAAATGTGAAAAGTTTACAGACGGACAGACAGACGGACGGACAGACAGATGGGCGACAGACAAAATGTGATCAGAATAGCTCACTTGAGCTTTCAGCTCAGGTGAGCTAATAAATAAAAAATTGATGAGATATACTTGTATGTGATTTCCTCTTTTACCTCCATGCATGACAAATATTTTCTTGGTGATAAAATATTCAATTTTAACGTAAACATTCAATATTACCTATTACAATATACAATACATGTATTCACATTTTTGCTGCTGTATGCTTATATCTTAAGCTATAAGTAATTCAATAGGTTAGTTCAAAATTAGTTTATAGCAATCAACCTCCAGAAAGTCCATCAAAGTGTGAAACATTTCCACTATTATTAGATGGAGATGCTTCAGTCTCTCTGCTTGAGTAAAACATCCTCTTCTTAAGTTCTTGGCAGACTGAAGTTTAACCTGGTCATCTGATCACCACAATCTTTAATCTCTCCAGATCCACACCTGTAATGCATTCAAGGTTATTATACAACTCACTGAAGTTTATGAATGAGCTACTAAAACCTGCCAATTAATTAAATGGAGATTAGAACATCAAAACTGATAAATTATAGCCCATAATTATATTACGGTATTCTCACAAGTGAGAGATCAAATTTGATCTGCAAATTTTCTGGTGATTTGCATCTTTAAAATGTTCAATTTCATAGATCACAATTTACATTTAATATAATAAGCATGATGAAATAAATACCTCTTTCAGCTTTAGAATAGATGGTGTTTACATGCTTTTCCAACTCATTCATAATCTGTATGCACTGATCATGAAACATTTCATTTTTCAACTGTAAAGGAAGCCAAAAAATCTTTGATTTTTGACACATCACTTTCTCCATATCATGGGGAATATGTGTTGGTATGATGGCATTCATCCAGTCTAGTCCCTTGCTATTCTGTGCCAGTTCTCTACCAATCAAATACTTCAGTGAATTTCGGTACAGAGTCTTTTCATCTCCAGATGGAATAAACATTTGGATATCAATGTTGTTAGGATCTCCAACTGATGTTGTGTCTTCCAGATGGTCTAATCTCACACGGTCAAATGTGAAATCAGTAGCGAAATAGTGCAAGTCTTTGTTCTTATTGTTCATTCTGATGTCATTTGTTTTCACATATATGTCTAAATTATCACCGTTAATTTTGCCATCCATACCATTGGCACAATTCCTGACAATATGGTCGAAACTGTAATCCGAAAAGTTGTCAAGCAAGTGTCTTTTGGATTCATGAGACAAAGTAATGTGAACTTGATTCAACCTCTGGAGCAGCTAAACACAATAAAGATTTAAATATGAATTTTATGATAAACAAAGGTATGTAAGAATGAATACATTTTGTAGTATCAATGAGTATGGGACACATAAATAATTTTTTTGGCGAAATTAAGATATATAGAGGATATCTATATTGTGTGATTTTATATTTGCTTTATCCAACGAGTTGAAATGGTGTATATATTCGCGAGGCTTGCCGAGCGAATATAACCATTTCAACGAGTTGGATAAAGCAAATATAAAATCACACAATTATAGATGTTCTATTTATCTCATACAATTTGATTTATATTATGAAGCTTTTGAGACAGCCCCTAATATGACCCGAATTGATTTTTTCAAAGATTAAACGATGATGCAACGTTGTGTTATGCGGTTAGTGTGACCTTGCGCAATACAATTTAGTACGTCATTTCGGAGATAAATATAACTGTTTTAATGTAAAGTTTCACTGAAATAAACCTTGAAATAATTGTTTATCTCTAAATAATTTTTCTTAGAGCTTAATTACTTAATTAAATGGAAATACTGATTAGAAACTTGAATAATCAAGTTTGTTGACATACACAAAGTTGCGAATGCTCGTTAGTTTGAATTGACTCGAACGAGGAACAGTTGTTGATGTTTTATAATACGAACACTGGCCTAATGATTCGAAGTTGAAAATATTGAATAAGGATGCTTACTGCTGGTGAAATAAAAGTCTTGGGAGACATTATTTCGGTAAGTTCTTTTATAGAAACACAACCAAAGCGTTCTGTTTTCATTTTGTCGTCAGAATGAACTCCTTGACAGCTATATAACGTGATTTTCAGTTTTATAAACTTCACAGTTAGGCCTATGCGTTTTCCTTTATATTTGTAATTTAAATCTTCGACAAACTCCATTTTAAATCAATGTTTGGTAGTAGATATAGCTTTATGGAAAATACTAGAAAGTCAATGAGGCGTTGAAGCGAGGGGCTGTGTCAAAAATAGTTCGGACCGGAAGTATTTGATATAGCATCACCCGTTTGATAAAGCAAAGGTTTATCACACGGGTAGTATACACCACACGTATGAGATAAATATGTATATAAGACATTTTGCTTAGAACAATGTAGAAAAGAAATGCTTTAGCAATTAATTATGACATATATTTAATACAAAGTGTATATATCAATACTTAACTGTTTAACAGACATCAACAGCTTCCAACATGATGTGGTTTTAATAACTTGTGATGTAAATACTGAAAGGAACACTGTAAACAAAACAAAACAAAGATTAACATAACAAACTAACTTAAAGGTAGATTTACTACATTTAGGACAATCGATACACTTACAATACATTATTTGTCATTTTGAAGGTAATACAAATATGATTAAAATCATTCATTATCGAGTTCATCTACTTTAAATTTAGAACCCCCCCCCCCCCCAAAAAAAAAAAAGGTTCCCAGACAATGAATCCATCTTGGCAGAAAAAATGTTTGAATGCTTTCGATTAATTCATTTATATTTAAAAACAAAAGTTTTTTTCTTCATATGTTTTTTTTAATCATGTACAGTACACTGAACAAATAAGAACTATATAGGATGCAGTGTATATGTAATAGGGTACATTTTATGATGATAAACACATTCATGCATTATTCACATTTCATCATCTTCATCATCATCATCCTACACTTCATCTATATTTTACATGTACATATTTAGAAACAGATTATCCCTTTAACTCCCTGTCTTTTATGCACCTATCAAGTAATTTTTATTTAATTATTTATTCTAGTGGCTTCTGATATTTTATAGCCTTAAGCCATTTAACCTGTATGGTCACTTTCATACATGTGCACATGATCAGGTGGTTTACTATAGCCAATAGTATGTTTTTATAACTTTTCCTGCTTTAACTAAGTAGCCTTTGTGACAGACCAAGGCTAGGCTTCATTTGAGAAAGACAAGTTTTCAACAAGAGACTTGACTTAATATTTGAACCCTACATTTTGGAAGAAGTTCAGTTATAGTAAGTGTACTATTTTTGGTATTCTTAAACTTTGATAAATACTTATTTGATATTTTCTGTAATTGTTACATTTGGCTAATTCTACTTTTTGAGGTTATAATATCTCATTTATGATAGAATGTATTTTATTAAACATCCCAGTAATTCATAGTCTTGAATCTAAGCTATAATATTTCATTTCTAATATATGTGAAAGGTTAGTTATTGTAACCATATTACTTGTAGTTAAGCAGTACCATATTCAGCAGCTATAAGCATGATGTGAAACCTTGTTCCATAAACAGGTGATCGTGACAAAGTTATATTTTATTTACATTTATAATTTGTATCTTACAATAATGTAATCTGAAAGGAGGTACATTGAAAGTTTATGTTTTTATTTAATCAAATATTATATTGAATATAATATGGAGCATATTTCTATATTTTTGTAAATTGTGTTCAAGGGCAGTAACTCTGATTTACCTTGAAAGTATAACATGTATTACATCCAGAGTTATCCTTCTTTATAAATAGATTGATCAGTGAACTCTGAGAAGTGATGTATTACTTGTAGGTATATTTGAGTATGATTGTACATGAATATTTTTATGCTGATATCTATTAATTATATTACAGGGTTTAATCCTTTAATCCCTATATCTGAATAAATGAAGAACCCTTAAGTGGATTTGTTTATCTTTGGGACAACCCACTATCACATTTGGCGCCCACGTTGCATTCGGATACCAAGGAGATGGGGACCACACATGAAGCTGACTTATGTCTACAGATTTTTATGGTGGAAAGCCGAGGCTTATATATACAGACACAGATTGAATACTGGACTCATGTTTTGCGACTCTTGAATCCCGACTTGTTCCAGATTCCAGACTCTAGAGCCATTCAACACCTTGAGATAACAGACAACAGACAGTGCAGCCTCTTGATCATGTGAGTGACTAGAACATTAAGAAAATGATTCATGCTGTTTAATTGTCTGTCTGAGTGTCTGTAGTAACTTTCATTTAATTATTGACAATGTATTAAGCAATATTGCTTGATCTCTAGATCTTAATTTATATATCTATTTGATTGTTATCAAACATAGATTTCTGGTATTCCATGTTTCTATAAAGATAGTGTTTATTTTCAATATTTGAATCCTGCCAATCATCATCAGTTTTAAAACCATTGTTCATTTTCCATTGCCATAAATATTTGCAATTTATTTTGTTATGTAGAGTTATTGCCCTTTATATAGAGCAATTCATTATTCATTTTAGAAATATTTTTTGAAATCAATTTGTGATACAATTTTTTGAATTAGCCTTAATGTAGCAATCTAAAATTAAGACATTTTTCAAAAAATCTTATAAAATTTTCCATTTTTTTTCTCCATTGACTATTAATTTTTGACATTTAAATTTGTTCCCCATTTGACTACCTTCATTTTCCCCCATTAATTTTTGCATTTCAATTTACTTATATACATTTTGTATTTAAATCCTTAATAATTATTTTCTTTGATTTAAATTAAAAAATTATTTCTTTTTCAAATATATTGATCATTAGGTCAACATTTTTTTTTTACACACATTTATTCACTCATTCATTTTCCATTTCATCCACTCATTTTATGTATGTATAGTACATGCATCAAGGGCAGATAATCTCTAAATCAAATGAATACTATCTAAGACTAGTTACATTTATAAAAACCAATCATCTGAGTGAATTAATATGAAAACTATGCTGTGATTCTCAAGGAAACAGTGAAATTCAAGTGATTCAACTGTGAAATTCAGTGAATTTGTGGTTTTCATGTAAATATTGTGAATTGTTACCAAACTGAAAATTCAGCATGGGAGACAAAATTTCTGAGGAGGAAGCGAAAAAAATTATTGAAGCATTTGAAGCTTTGAAATTAAAACCAAAATGCGATACACCAGAAGATCTCAAGAAATGGCTGGAGGAGAAGTCGCAACTTGGAGCAACAGCGAAAATAAAAACCAAAAAAACTGAGCAAATGGATGAGACAACAAAACAGTATGTGAATTATCCAAGGATTTCAACATTTTCTGGATCACCGAGAGGAGAAACAAGTTATGAACTATGGCGATACGAAATCCAATGTTTACTCAACGAAAAAATATACAGACATGATCAGATTTTACAAGCCATCCGGAGATCAGTGAAAGGAGAAGCAGCTAACATTCTCATGAGACTCGGACCAGGAGCAACAATAGATAACATCATTCAGAAAATGAACTCCATCTATAATACTATTGACAGTTGTCAAAGAATACTTGGACAATTCTATAGTGCTCAACAAGAAGAAAATGAAAGTGTTTCTGATTGGGGATGTAGACTTGAACAGATCATAAATAAAGCTGTGATGCATGGTGAAGTTCGACAGTCTCAAGTTGATGATATGTTACGTCATGCATTCTGGGATGGACTTAGATCCGACTTGAAGGATGTATCTGGATACATCCATGACAAACTCCTTTCATTTGATGAACTTAGATCCGAACTAAGAGCAATTGAACAGGACCATGAGAGAAGAAAAGTAAACAAAGGAAAGAAAGTTGGACCGACCGTTATGAGTGCAACTCATGAAGAAGATGAAGCATCCGGCATGGACGACATCAGAGGGATGTTATTGAAACTAACAGCTGATGTACAACAACTGAAAGATGATCGTGAACAGCGACCTCAGCTTCCATACTATAGAAACAACAACTTCCAAAGAAACAATAGAGCACGCTTTCAAAGACCAGTTTTACCTCGTCCACAAATACCCATACAACAACAACAACAGTTTGGACAACAACAACAACAGAGTTCATTTAGAGGTCAACGAGGAAATTACTTCCAATCAAGACAACAACGACCTGGACGAAGTTCAGTTGGACCTAATGGACTACCCATATGTTACAGATGTGGACAGGAAGGTCACGTTCAGTATGGATGTCGAGTGAGGACTGACCACTTCAACATGCCGTTAAACTACAAAGGACTAGCATTGAGAGGCAGACGCTAGGCCACCGTCAACCAATACAGAGCCTCACTGATTTAAATCACCAAATTCCAGGACTGATGGGAGAACAGAATATTATACACATTAACATCAATGGTGTAGAAACAGCAGCTTTACTGGACACTGGAGCTACAGTGTGTACCATCAACACTGACTTTTACAATTCTTACCTACAAGATGTTCCACTTCATTCATTGGACGACATTGTTAAAATCAAATGTGCAGACGGAGGGAACATGCCATACTTAGGATACATCAAAGTAACTATCAGCACTGAAGATATCAATTCACCAAATACAAATGATTGCCTTATGTTAGTAGTACAGACAACAGATTACAGCAAGAAAGTTCCAGCAATAATTGGTACAAATTTTATTAAGAATATCATGAACTGTGTGAAACAACAAAATGGTGAAAGATTTCTGCAAAATACCCAAATGAAAACACCATGGTACTTAGCATTTAGATGTGTCGCTTTACGAGAGAAAGAACTTAACCGCAATAGAAACATTTTAGGAATTGTTAAATCATCAGAGACTCCTAGTATAATCATACCACCAAACAAGGAAGTGACGATAACAGGATACATAGATAGACAGATACCATACCAACCTGTTTGTGCAGTACTTCAGAAAACTAATGGATCTGTTATACCAGATGACCTTGACATTTCTCCATCCCTAGTATCATACAGATACAAAGACAACTATGAAGTAGATGTCAACATCAGCAACATCACTACAAGAACTGTCAAGATACCACCGAAAGCATTGTTGTGTGAATTACATCCTGTACTGATTGAAGATTTTCAACCACAAAATACCTCATCAAATTCGGAAAATCAAGATGTAATGGATTTACTGAAAATTTCATCAACCAATCTGACACAAAATCAACAACAACATGGATACAGAATATTGGAACAAAACAAAGACATTTTCTCAACTAGTGATACAGACATTGGTCACAGTAATAGAGTACAACACAAGATAAACATAAACGATGAAGTTCCTTTCAAGCAAAGACACAGGAGAATCCCACCATCGATGTTTCAAGAAGTTCGAGACCATCTACTGCAATTATTAACTACAGGAATCATAAGAAGATCAGAATCACCATGGACTAGTAACGTCGTACTGTGTAGAAAGAAAAACGGTGACCTGCGCATGTGTGTTGACTATAGACAGTTAAACGCAAGAACAATTAAAGATGCTTATGCACTTCCCAGAATAGAAGAAATATTAGACTCTCTTGGTGGCAACTCATACTTTTCTGTGCTCGATATGAAGAGCGGATATCATCAAGTGGAATTATTTGAAAATCATAAACAAAGAACAGCATTCACAGTAGGACCTTTGGGATTTTTCGAGTATAATCGCATGCCATTTGGTTTAGCTAACGCTCCTGCAACCTATCAACGACTAATGGAAAACTGTTTAGGAGATCTTAATCTGAACATTTGTTTCATCTACCTTGGTGATCTTATAGTATTTTCTAAAACTTTTGAAGATCATGTTAAAAGACTGCAAAGCATATTCCGATGTATAAGAGAGAACAATTTAAAACTTTCACCTAAAAAATGTAAATTTTTCATGGACAAAGTAAAATACGTAGGACATGTAGTTTCCAAAAATGGAATCCAACCAGATCCAGACAAAATTGAAAAAGTTGTGAATTGGCCAAGACCAACCAAACCCGATGAAGTTAGACAGTTTGTTGGATTCGTTGGTTACTATCAACGTTTTATTAAAGACTTCACAAAAATCGCAAAACCATTAAACCAGTTGATGCCACCCACTTCACAGAAGAGCCGAAAGAATTCCAAAGCACCGCCATCTTGGAAATGGGGAGAAGAACAAGAGAAATCATTTCAACAACTCAAGAAACATCTATCATCACCACCAATATTAGGATTTCCAAATTACAATGAACCATTTGAACTTCATACAGACGCCTCTTTGTTAGGACTTGGTGCAGTTCTCTATCAGCTACAAGACAATACTAAAAGAGTAATAGCTTACGCAAGTAGAGGTTTAAGCAAATCCGAAAAACGCTACCCTGTACATAAACTGGAATTTCTAGCCTTAAAATGGAGCATTTGTGAAAAATTCAAAGATTATCTCTATGGACAAACTTTTAAAGTTTACACAGACAATAATCCTCTAACTTACGTTCTGTCAACAGCACATCTTGATGCAACAAGTCAACGATGGATAGCAAATCTAGCATCTTTTAACTTTGATATCATTTATCGACCAGGAAAATCCAACAATGATGCAGATAGCTTGAGCCGTTTACCTGGACTGACAAACCAAAACTATGACGAAACTTGCAACATCTCAAAAGAAGCAATACAATCCATTTGCAATGCCATGAATGTGTCACCTTATGCAGAATGTCTTGCCATTGATAGTGAATCTGTAAAGGATGATTTGTCTCACCCATAAATTGATGAAGAAATAGACATCACAACAGCCCAATACAATGATCCAGTTTTGAAATTTTGGTTTCCATACATCAGGAGTAAAGTCAGACCATTCAGAAAAGAGATACCAACAACTCCAGAACATAGGACAATATACAGAAATTTTGAGAAACTGAAAATTATCAATGAAATCATATACAGAGAATCTCTTGTCCAGAAAAAGAAGAAATATCAACTACAGAGGGTTCCGCTTAATCTGATAGTCAATTTGTCAGAGAAAAATTATCAGATTAACCGATTATTAGATTAACCGATTTAGCATTTTTGTGGTCTTTGGATTTGGTATAGAATAAAATATAACTTGTTTCAAGATATAATTTATCAATGAAAAGATATAATCTGTATGTCAATAGTTTGAAATGAAATAATTTACCTTGCAATACAATGAAATAACATTTTAGTATTTATTTTCTTTGTAAATGCTCAAAAGAAAATGTTTCTCTTTATTACGATGGTTTCAAAGTGGCCGCCATTTTGACAGGAAGTAATAAGAGGAAATGGCTGTCTGCCCAGTAGCCCGAAGGTTCATTAAATCGAAGGTCCAGTAGTTCGAAGGTTCATTAGTCAGAAGGCACACTAGTCCGAAGGTTCATTAGTCCAAATGTCTAGTAGTTCGAAGGTTCATTAGTCCGAAGGCCCACTAGTCCGAAGGTTCATTACTCCGAAACTCGATGAAGTAAATATTGTTAGGGTTTAAATAACTTAAATGGCCAGATTTTATTAATCATTTTTCACCTTAACAAGTTCTTGGACGTTTAGAACACAATTACCATGAAAAGAGAGTACTATAATATGAATTCCTATCTCTTTATAGATCTGTAATATTATTTTTGTATACCTGAATGTATAATAACTTTTTTCTGGTATTCAGATTTCTGCCTCTATCATTTGACTTTCGTTGCCCATGAACGTTATTTCCAGAATAGGAATGATATGTTTTCGAACTGGAGTTTTTCGAATAGGAATAACAAGTTAATTGCTTATAAATCATAAGATTAAGGAATAAGAGTGATGCAATTTTCGGATAACAAAGATGGAGTCATCGGAGAGGCAACTCCTATTTTGAAATAGGATTTAAAAAATTATCTCACCTTAACTCTCTCTCCTCTCTCTCTCTCTCTCTAAAATATGTTTTAGAATAACATCTTTTGGAATTAGAATGATAATTTGTCGATTATGAATAACTTTTTGCATAAAAACATCAACTTATTGTAAGAGGGCAAAAGTTTGATTAATAACATCGGGCTTGAGATTCAGAAATTATTTACATTTTATATAAAGTTTGTGAATTAAGTAAAAGAAATTTATCTTTATACTCGTATCTATATTTAATAGTTACAATAATGTTAGATTTTGGCAACAAGTAATTTTTATATTTAATTCTTCACACTTGTGATTCTGATTACTGATTGGTTGTTTTACGGAAGTGGGCAGTAAGCCATACTTTGGCGGCATTTTCCGTTGGTATGTTGAAGAGGTCAGTTGAAACTTGCACCTTTGTCTGATATTTGTAAGTATTGATATTTTTGTCTTGCATACATATTAGATTAGGTATTTATATCACAAGTAAATGTTTATTTTCATATGTCTTGAAACATACAATATTGTAAAGTACCTATTGAAAGTTATTATTTCTACTCAGACAATATTGGTGTCATGATGTTGACATCTAATCGTATGTTTATAAATGTAATAGACGCCCTGATGTTACAAATGATTTTAAAGATTGTTTGATGCAAAACATTATTATAGATATATAGTGGATCCTAATCAAGTGTGTATAGTTTTTATGAATAGAAGAGTAAGACCATATATATTTTTATAGTGCACAATACAGCAGCTGTGAGGCCAGCACTGAGAGATATACGTAGTATACAGTACATTCCTTACTTAGGTTTGTAAATTGTGTATATTATTATTAGTTTGATTTATTTATACATGTACTTCATATTCTATCTATTAGATGATATGTTGTATGATAAAATGCATTACCGTAAATAACAGTCATGTTTGTAATGGATAGTCACAAATATTGTTATGCGCTATAACTTACTATAATTATTGTAATAATCTTTCTGAATATTGAAAAGAGTATGTTTATACGTGTATTGTTATGACCATCACTTTCAATTATGTATTTTTATTTTAGGACCACTGTCAAAATTGTCAACTTATATAAATAAAGATCAACTAACACAAAGAAAATCACTGTGTTACATTATCAAATAGAAATCATGTTTTATCGAATAAAAATTGTATGTTTAAGAATAAGAAAAGCAAAGATTTTGAATAGAAATAACAAAACAAGTTTAATGATAGAATGTTTTACACACCATATTTAAAGTACCTATTAAGTGGGAAATGAAATCATATTGAAACAAAACCTAGTGGACTTATTCAATGAGTTTTATGTCTCTCACTTGGATTGAATGTTTATTTATCTCCCGCAAAAGGGGGGGGGGGGGGGGGGTAGTGCTTTTTCAATCGTTTAGAAATAAACATTAAGTAGGGATCATGATTTTTTTTATATAAACTTTCGCTGTAAAATTGATGATAACCGGAAATGCACAAACAGAATGATATACAGATAACGAACGGACAGAGCTTAATTAATATCCCCCACTTAGAATAAAGCAGGGGGAAATTATATACATTAAAACAAAACGAATCCTTAAGAATCTACATGAACTTAAGTCGGAAAAATTAAGAAATAAAATTTAAAGGAAACGAATATAAAATGTACAAATATTTTGACGTGGAAAATACAGTCAAAACTGCCGAAGCGGTCACCCCTATTAAGCAGTCACCTTTCGTATGCGGTCATTTTATTTCCTCTCGATTAAAAATCCTATATGATTGCCCTCTAAAGAGCGGTCACCTGTCTAACACGGTCAGCGGTCATCGTATTTTGATCCGAAACTGTACTTTCGACATGCATTAGGCGGCCATTTTGGTCGGTCACATGATTTACACCCGGGGATTTTAAACATGGCTTCCGAAAGTCAGGTAACTAATGTACACAATAATTATACGCCTGAGGCAAAAGCAGCCAAATTGATCGATGTAATTATATAATTGGCTGTTCAGATACAGATGGCAAAAAAGTAAGTTGTTTAAACATGTATTTACAGTGTGTGTTTTATATATATAACTTCATGAAATAGGGGGTCAAAAATGACCGCGACGAGGCTAGAGAAAATCGATCGATTTAATAATATGATTTTGAGTTCAGATACGGTCGGTTAAGAAATACATTGTTGAAAAGTTTATGCAAATGTTCATGGCCATACCCAAATTTTGGATAAGGTTAGTTAATGATATGATAACAGAAGTCTCTATCAAGTGCAAGTCTGGAGTTCAGACGAAAATAAGTGACTTTTTTCAAAAATGAAAAAGAAATAAACAATTGGATGCACAATTCTTTGTTATGTAATTACACTTATTTTTAAATATAATAAATGCTATTAAAATCCAAATCAATAACTTTATTCATTATTTTGTCATTTTGATTAGTATGCTAAATTGCAAGTATATAAAAACTGCAATAATTGTTTTAATAAGGTAATTGATGATGGAAAATTCCTAAGTCTTTATTCAAAGGTCACCTCTGTTAAGAGGTCACTTCGGATGCCTCCCAAAGGTGACTGCTTAATACAAGTTTGACTGTATACATTGCATTTTAGAAGTAGCATGCGAGTTTGTTTATCTTAAAAATTAGAAAATACAGATTTTAAAGAGGGGTTAAAACTTAGTATACATGTACTTTTAGACTTCTGGATAAATGATACTTGTATACACGTACTTAATTTGCATTAAATTAAATCCAAAGCATACACTTAAATTCTGGGTATTAAAAAAGAAATTAATTTAATATCAACTGGTTTAATTCGAATCATTTTAGCTACTTTTTTGCTTATCATAATGACAAATTCTTACATGAAAATTGCTGGATGAAATTTATTCCGAAAAGATTTCTCAAACAAATTACATGTGATGCATTCGAACTAATGAACCTTCGGACTAGTGGGCCTTCGGACTAATGAACCTTCGAACTACTGGGCATTCGGACTAATGAACCTTCGGGATAGTGGGCCTTTGGACTAATGAACCTTCGGACTACTGGACCGTGACCGTCAGAACAGTACCTCTTTTCACCTGGACAATTTATTTTAATTCTTTTTCTGTTATATAAAATGCTCTTAAATAATCAATTATACATAATAAAAAATTATTTGATTTTATTTATTAAGTTCTCTACCCCAATGTAAAATTAAAAGTAATCAGAATTTCCTCGATGTCACATGTTCCAAAGCCAGACACTTTTTATTCAGAAATTACATGTTTAAATAATTCGTAATGGTGCAAGCCCTGCATGAAATTAACACATGCAATTGGTAAATAAACAAACAATAAAATGTGTACACAGGTAAGGTCAGTCCTGTGTGCGGTCATCCAGAACAACTATCGATGTCAGTAGCTTTCATCTTACGAAGAATGGAGCCACCCGTGTGCGTTGAAGTGTAACTAATGCCCTGTAACGAGTTACTGTATACACAATAAGGGTGTCAACTAATTAAACAAAGGAATATACAGGTGTAAGAGGGTGGGAAATCATTATTACACGGTCACAATCCTATCAGATTAACCGAAAATGACATTTTTTCCTATCAGATTATCAGGTAAAAATATAAAGGGATATATAAGAAATGGTTCGGTGTTTTGATATTATATCAGATTAACCGAATTATTCGATTAACCGCTATCAGATTAAGTGGAACCCTCTGTATTACTACCATCATCGTATATACCAACAATTCTGAAATCACTACATGATGACTTGGGTCACCCTGGTAGATATAAAACAACTTCATTGATACAAAACCGATTCTTCTGGCACAGAATGACAGCTGACATAGAGGAATACATTCAAAAATGTCAAAGATGCATATTGCGAAAATCACCTGAAAACCACAGAGCACCTCTTGTAAACATTGAAACTTTTCAACCATTAGAACTTTTGTGTTTAGATTTTCTTACGCTAGAAACATCAAAAGGAGGTTACGAAAATGTCCATTAATCAAAATGTTAGGAACTTTACACCCAGAACAGAAGAAAGACTGGAAGAAACATATTGGTCCGATAGTTCACTGTTATAACTGTATGAAACAATCTTCAACAGGACAGACCCCATTCTATCTTATGTTTGGCAGAGAACCCCGACTACCTATTGACTTAGCTTTCAAAACAAATCCATATGAAGATAAACAGACAATGACTCATTACATAGAGAAACTTAAAGAAAGACTTCAAACATCATACAATTTGGCACAACAGAATGTAAGACAATCTCAGGAAAAACAGAAAGATTTTTATGATAGAAAAGTAAGGGGGGCAACACTCAAAGCAGGAGATAGAATTCTTGTCAAGATAGTGTCTTTCACTGGAAAACACAAAATCGTCGACAAATGGGAGAGTGAACCATACCTAGTACTTTCACAACCAAATCCAGATATTCCTGTATATAGAGTCCAACGAGAAGACAAATCAGGAAAAGTGCGAACTTTGCACAGGAATTTATTACTTCCTTTAAATTTTATACCACCAGAAAGAATCAACATAATACCAAAGCCAACACCAAGAAAGAGAAAATTGAAGAACAAAGCAGAAGAGCCAATTCCAATTGAGCCCAGACAGTGATGAAGACATGGACTTCATACATGTTCCTCGCACTACTGTAGAGAAGACCTTAGGGGAAGATGTAGATAACATGGATGCAGGTGATATAGTGGAACCTGTCCATGAACCACAGATTGCAGAAGAAAATGAGGAAGCTCATCTTTTGGATGCAAATTCTGAAGAAAACGAAGAACAACAGCCGGCTGATCAAGATGCTATCCAGCATTTGGATACTGAAAATGATGACGAAGACGCAGAATCCCAAGAACATGAAGATTCACCAGAGCCCCAAATTCGTAGGTCATCAAGAGTTAGGAAAAAACCAACCTGGATGAACACAGGCCAATTTTTTGTAAACCAACAAGTAGTAGAGACAAGTTGGAAAGACAAAGCTGAATTCCTATTGAAAGCAACTAAAGAACCCGCTTTGAAAGACCATTGTGATAAAATATTGGATGGACTTTTAAAAGTTATTGTGAAATAGACTTTTTATATCTTTTTAACCAGAAAAATGATGGGACATCATTTTCAAGCAGGGGGGAGAGTGTAATAGGGTACATTTTATGATGATAAACACATTCATGCATTATTCACATTTCATCATCTTCATCATCATCATCCTACACTTCATCTATATTTTACATGTACATATTTAGAAACAGATTATCCCTATAACTCCCTGTCTTTTATGCACCTATCAAGTAATTTTTATTTATTATTTATTCTAGTGGCTTCTGATATTTTATAGCCTTAAGCCATTTAACCTGTATGGTCACTTTCATACATGTGCACATGATCAGGTGGTTTACTATAGCCAATAGTATGTTTTTATAACTTTTCCCGCTTTAACTAAGTAGCCTTTGTGACAGACCAAGGCTAGGCTTCATTTGAGAAAGACAAGTTTTCAACAAGAGACTTGACTTAATATTTGAACCCTACATTTTGGAAGAAGTTCAGTTATAGTAAGTGTACTATTTTTGGTATTCTTAAACTTTGATAAATACTTATTTGATATTTTCTGTAATTGTTACATTTGGCTAATTCTACTTTTTGAGGTTATAATATCTCATTTATGATAGAATGTATTTTATTAAACATCCCAGTAATTCATAGTCTTGAATCTAAGCTATAATATTTCATTTCTAATATATGTGAAAGGTTAGTTATTGTAACCATATTACTTGTAGTTAAGCAGTACCATATTCAGCAGCTATAAGCATGATGTGAAACCTTGTTCCATAAACAGGTGATCGTGACAAAGTTATATTTTATTTACATTTATAATTTGTATCTTACAATAATGTAATCTGAAAGGAGGTACATTGAAAGTTTATGTTTTTATTTAATCAAATATTATATTGAATATAATATGGAGCATATTTCTATATTTTTGTAAATTGTGTTCAAGGGCAGTAACTCTGATTTACCTTGAAAGTATAACATGTATTACATCCAGAGTTATCCTTCTTTATAAATAGATTGATTAGTGAACTCTGAGAAGTGATGTATTACTTGTATGTATATTTGAGTATGATTGTACATGAATATTTTTATGCTGATATCTATTAACTATATTACAGGGTTTAATCCTTTAATCCCTAGATCTGAATAAATGAAGAACCCTTAAGTGGATTTGTTTATCTTTGGGACAACCCACTATCACATATAGATTGGGGGGTCCTTAAGAGTCAAATAAAGAGTATTGGGGTTTCTATAGTAGAATTGACACATATTTTACAATTGGAGATTATCATAATTTGAATTATCAGACGAGAAATGTGGAGTTTTATATGCACAGTCAGGTCTGACATATATATGAAACCACAAACACCTTGTTTGACATCATGTTAGTATAATTTAAAAAAAAAACAACAAAACCAAACAAAAACAAACCACAATCTGAACGCAAAATAAAATATAAACAATACCTTGTTGCCTGCATGACATTGTATGGCAAGAGCAGTGTAAATTCTTTGCACAGCCGATATTTGCTTGTTTCTGGCATGGAGAATCATTCCATATATGGTACCTATCATTATGACCTTGTTCTCATCACAGACGTAATGCCAACACATCCAACAGAAGAGGACAACTGCACTCCAACTCAATTACAGCTTGCGCGAAGCAATTCTCATTTATCAAAACTTCTGGGTTACCTTTCCACAACACACTAACTCCTGGATGACACAGTTTTTTCAACTGAGTGTCCAGCTTCTTAAGGTCGTCAGACATTGTGACTGAATTAACAGCAGATAAGGATCTCTGAAGTTCATCACTGTTTTTGATTCCTCACTGATGAAACTATAGTCATGATCTGACTGAACCTTCCCGTTGATATCACAAGAATTACTGCTACATGGTGATGGATTTTGGACTATGCTTTGGGATCTTCTGTAGCCATGGTCAAATAAACGGTTTGGAAAGCTTAGAGACATGTTTTGATAGTTCTCATTTTGAATTACCCTCATTTTTGGCCTTTTGTTTCGTGAAAGAGTGCAGCCTCCTGGTAGAAGACGCATATAGCAAACAGGAACTTAATGGGATAAGTTTTTGTGGAGTTTCCATGTTCTTTCATGAAGAAAAACAACATAAATGTGACGTCTTTCGCCATGCGTTAAAAGTAAAACCGAAACTAGGTTAAAAGTAGTTCCTTTCCCAACATTCAAAGCGTGCTATGGATGCCATCGCATGACGTCCGAGGTTATTGTCAAATGCGCGAGACATCCGAGTAGTTCCGAGTGGTTACAGAAGGAAGAATCGTTAAAAAATCACGTGTTTGGACTTATGTTCTGTGTTTGGTTGGCGATGTTCACAACATTTGATGTCAAATCAACTTCTCTGGGTACCTGGCAAGGAGTTTCTACGTTAGATGACCCGGGAATAGGCATTAAAGCTTTGTTTTCATCAGGACGAGATGCGGATGCCATGCTCGATATGTACCGCTCAAAGATTTCTTCTGATTTGAAGAGACAATGATCTGTTGTGAGAGCGGAGAGAACTCTCATTTTTATGATTGCTCATAAACATAATATGGCGAGCCTCAAATCCACTATCGTTAAGGTAAGTTAATGATGTAGCTCTCAAACAGTGCGGTGTGTAGTTTTTTTTTTACTCCAGCTGCAATACAAATTTCTTTAAAGAAAATTTGCGAAAGTGCGTTAAGCAAGAGGCTTGGCAGAAAACCATTTGTCTGCATCATGAGGACATCTCTGTAATATTGATTAAATAGACTGGTGGCATTTTCGTCAGTTTTGTTAATAAGAAGATGTAGTAATTCCACACGGCAACAGTTTTTGTCCCCTGTTGCGTACATTCTTTTATCAGTGTTGTTGCCATCATTTGAGGAAATGCCACCTTGTCAGTTTTTCTGTAGTGTTTCTTGTTCCAAGGTAACATGTTTTCCTGTATCATCATGATGAAATTTGAAGCTACATGAATTAATCTGGAGCTGATGGTGAAATTCCATTCCCCTTGAAACGAAGTGAACGGCTAGGAAATACCATACTGCATGGCGGATCATAGTTGAGGAGGTAGACGGACATCTTGGCCCAACGACACTTCGGCCCCTGGCGGTTGACACTTTGGCCCAGACAGCTCAGCCAAAATTTATTGACACGTCGTCCCATGTAAGAGACACCTCGGCCCTATGTATATATGTCTACATATATAATAAATACATATATAATCACAAATAGGGGCAGATGAATGTATGTTCGTTCGCCCTAAAATGCGTTCGCCCTTGACGCCGTTCGCCCTAGTTTCTGTTCGTCCTAGGTCCGTTCGCCCTTGATTCCTTTCGCCCAAGGTCCGTTCGCCTTATTTTAATACAGGATTAATGTAAATGTACATTTTCATATTTGTGTAATTAAATATCTCTTCATAATTTTTAAAATGATCATTTTAAAAATTATGAACAGATATAATTACACAAAACAACACTATCACAGCACCTTCACAAAATAATAACCAATTGACTGACCTGATAACGATACGATAACTTATTGCCACGGTGAATTAATTATTTAATTATGGTTGACAGTAGTTTAATACAGTTTCATGTTCCATCTATGTATATCTCTTTAGAAATCAAAGGATTTTGTTGTGATTGGGTATAATTATATTAAATTCTTCAAAGATAAAATAGCTCATCCGCAGCTCACCTTCTATATAGACCAATTAATGTCTCAATTTCTTTAATTGTTTAAAACACAACGTGAATCAATAAAAAAAAAAAAAAACGTGCAGGACAGTTATCTAGAATTTACGACATTAAAATCTAACAATTGGACCAATTACGTCTTTTTGAGGAAATGAATTCATAAAATGTACGTACAATTTATAGAAGTAAAAATATTTTATCATTCAAAAAGTTAAAATTAAATGAAATAAAGAGAATTAACTTCAAATGATAGGGTTTATTAACAACAAGGAGCGAACAAGGTTCAGGGCGAACGACAATTAGAGCGAACGGACTCAAGTGAACAGGTAGATAGGGCGAACGAACCTGATACTGGGGCAGATAGGTCTAATTTCAGACAATAATATAACATGGGCAGATAATCATGATAATTTCAGTCAACACATTGCGGTTGAAGCGAGTACATGTGGGGCGGGAAAGTAAATACAATTGCAGATATTATTTTATCGTTTCGTTTATGTGCTTATGATAATGCAACTTCATTAATTTTAATTTGGTATGAAAAATATGTAATCTTCGTGCTTCTTAAAAAGTATTTAAAGTAAAGTATGGTTAACTTTACACAGTAGCATGAATTAGTTCATGAGGTGCTGAGCTGACCATATGTGCGTAACAATTTTTTGGACTTAGGACTAAATATTTCCACTCAAAGTAATTGATAACACTATACCAGTTTGAAACCGAAATAAAATGAAAAGACTGATTTATGGTCTTGTACTCATTTAGACTTTCTTAATTCAGAAAAAATACAAATAGCAAGGATTTCTTTTTATTGATAACGTGTCAAAGAAAGCAAAAATGTATAGATAGATAACAAAAATATATACATAGAAACATTGAAGTCTCTTCCTTGTTGCATTGACTATCACATTCAACATTACATTTTCAGATTTTTAAGTTCAAATAATTACAATTAATTCTAAAACGTTTACATGGCGTATTCTGTTTGAAATTCAGAAGAAAAAAAATTCTAGTTCGTTTCAAAAATATCATATATCCCAAAACATTCACCGATTTATTTACCGACTCATTAAGAACATAGAGATACATTAACATTAACAAACAGTCTTAAAATTCCTAACTAGGCATATATAAATTACTACATGTACAATTTTGACCATAGATAAATGAAATGAATTCTTAACTAAGCATATACTTTCAATCAATATTTATTCTTATTGTAATGCCTGTGCATATATGTGTATAATGTTTATAATTTACATTTCAATATATAAAAAGTCTATTTTAAGATATGTCATGGTGTGTTGTTTCTCTGAAGATTTCAAAATCTGATATGGGATTAAATCATTGGAAGGATATATATATATGGACTTCGGTGACTATCGTCTCATAATTAGGCTTGATCGTAATTAAATCCTCAGTGTCACCAGTGACACGCGTTTGAGACTCTGAATGAGAGTACCGCATCCTCTTGTTTGTTTAATTAGCACTTTTTAATTGTCTTCTTTTTTTTTCATTAATTCACTTTCTTTTGTATTTTTACTGATATGTAATATTTACATAAATAAAAGTAGTAAAATTAATTTAATTTTGATTGGGCCGAGGTGTCTTTTATATGGGCTGAGGTGTCTTAAATCTTGGGCCGAGATGTCTGACATTCGTTGAGGATGTCTTTGCCCCTTGGAGGTAAGTGTAGATTTTGAGCAGATCTGTCTCATCTGTAATGGCCTTGTGCTGTGTGGGCTTGGATAATCCTTGCCTTGTTCTTTCTTTGAATAGCCCATCCAAAATACCATTTGGTGTCTTAAATTCCGTATCGTGCACAATATCAATCTCCCTCTTAAGATCTGAGAGATGGCGATTGATGGCGGCTCTTATATTGATGAGGCTATTCTTATGATAAGGAGGCTCCTCATTCTGAGATTCACTTTCCTTAGATTTCTTAGGTTGCGGTCTAGCCTCACAATAAAACCTCCCTAAAGAATTAGCCAAGGTAAGAGGGTCAACACTAGCCAAATCTATTTCATTTCCATTAGTTTCCAGGTTCCATTCTACAATGAAGATGGCATATATATAACATATGGACCAAATTTTGATTGTTTGATGAAAATATGCAACAAAATCTGGTTTCATTTGCTTTTATATTTATGTCAATGTCAACTACTGAATATTTGCTCACTGCACTGAGTGTGCCACAAATGGTAAGTACCGGGGGTATATATGTACCTTGAAACATTTTTAGTCCCCACAGTGTGTTGCG